>MIQA02004883.1:0-12684 GCA_001887855.2 Sclerospora graminicola | reverse complement strand
CAGTAAAAGTGAAAAAAACAAGCAAGAAGTGTGGTGAATTTCGTGGATGAAAGAAAGAAGAAGCGAACATGCTTTCATGCGATATGGAAGGTCACACACAGAAATATTGTCGACAAGGGAATCGCAGGGCGCAAAACAAGCATTTCGAGCGCAAGCCAAGATCAAGAGCAGAAGAAAGTGGCGAAAGAAAATTTGTGCTATCGACATTTAAACATGAAAAAAGACTGCAAAATATGTCGAAGAAGGACATATTGGACGATGAAGAAGTGTGGATAATTGACAGCGGTGCAAGCCGCCATCTCGTGTCGAGTGAAGTTTTTTTAGAAGATGCAGTGGATTGTGGAGAGAATGAATACCTACTTCTGCCTGATGGACCAAGATTGAGCGTAACAAGGGTCGGAAAAGTGCGTCTAAAAAGTAAACTTTCGACGATACTGCTTACGGAAGCATATTACGCGCCAAAGTTGGCAAAAAATTTAATTTCGCTTGGTAATCTCAAGAAAAAAGGGTGTATACTCAAAGACACTGGGAGAAAAATGAAGATGATGCATGGAAACAGTACATTGTTCGATTTGGAAGTAACTGGGTGTGTGTTCACAGCGAAGTTAAGTTTGATGAAAGATCTGACTGTATGTGAGAAGTTTACGAACATGATTATGACGACTATGGAGAATAGCGAACGTGATGACCCACCAGAAGGGTCATTGCACCATTTTCATCAACGTTTAGGGCATCTATCCTATGATACGGTGGAAAGATTAGCCAAAGACCCGGCATCTGGAATAAAATTGACTGAAAAGCGCAGACCAAATTGTTTAACTTGTGCAGAGGGCAAAGGGACCCGAACGAAGCAACTAAGACAAGACAGTGGGCAGAACGCGATGATAGATAGAGTCGGTGGCGTTATCTGCAGTGATTTGAAAGGGCCCATCACGCCCAGAGACCGACGTGGAAATAAATATTTGATCGTTTTTGTGGATCATTTTTCGAATTACGTTTGTGTTTTCCCTGCGAAGTCAAAAGACCAAGCTGCCAAGAAATTCGAGCGTTTTTATCGTGGTTTGAAAATGAATTAATTGTCGAATTCACGTGTTACGTACCGATGGCGGTGGAGAATATCGAAACGTAGATTTATTCTGCAAGTGAACTGGAGTCAGAAGGCAGATTACCGAAGCGGGTAATCCTGCATCGAATGGAAAAGCAGAACGCATGAATAGGACTAACTTCAATATGATTAGATGTATGATTTTCGGATCTGGAGTTCCACTTACGTTTTGGTCCGAGGCAGCAGAGTATGCTAGCTACATTTTGAATCGAAGCCCAACACGCGCAAATTTGCGGAAGATGTCTCCGATTGAAGTTCTTACGAAAAAGAAGGTGAATATCTCAGATATTGTAATTTTTGGATCGCCGTGCATGGTTTGGCGTGATGCAAAAAAAACAAGTCACTTGGAAAGCACGCAGGAGAAGGCGTTGATTCTTGAAAAAGTGATGAAACCAAGGGGTACAAAGTGCTACTTTTGAAGGACAGAGTAGTGACTACAACAAGACATGTGTATCACGTTGAAACACTAGGTGAAAAGGAGAACGAGAAGCTGTTACGAATGGTGAATAGCGAAGTGGAAATAAGTCACGAAAACAATGAAGAAAATTCAGTTTCGAAGGAGAAAACAGCCAAGACCCGTGAAAAGAAATCAAGACAAGAGTTACCACCAATGAAGTCGACAAAAAAGGTGAAGAAAACCCAGAGGTTAATTGAATTCGAAGAGAAAGAAAAGCAGCGCAGAGCAGCTGAAGATGGTACCTCAAGTAAAGTAGATAAACAAGATGATATGAATGAAGAAAATTCGTTTTTTGCGTTCGCGGTGTGTGACGTGGATAACCCGGACAGTGGAAAGATTGCCGGAACGCCGGATCCCAAGAGCTATTTCGAAGCTCAAAGGGGAAACCAACCTGAAAAGTGGAAAATAGCTAAGAGGGCAGAACTGAAAGCCCTAGAAGATCTGGAAACCTGGGAAATAATGAAACGCAAGGATGGAGTAAAGACTTTACCCACCAAATGGGTTTACAAGACTAAACTCAAGAATGACGGTACTGTGGAGAGAGATAAGGCACGTTTGGTGGCCCGTGGCGACAAACAGGTGTATGGTGAAAATTATTTCTTCACATTTTTAACAGTTATGGAGATTGTGTCTGCGAGGCATGGAGACGTTCAAAGTGCCTGTCCAAAGACAAGCACAGAGAAGAATTACGACATTTACTTACAAGTACCACAAGGTATGGAGATTTCGAACGATACATTCGAGAAACTGGACGCTACAAGTTCGAAGGAGCTAATGCTCAAATTGAAACGACTTTACGGCCTGAAACAGGCAGGGAGACTATGGTACGACTTATTATGTGAAACCTTAGTAAAAATGGATTTTTCTCAGTGCCTGACAGACACTTGAATTTTCGTGAGAATTGACGAAAAGGGAACGATCGTGGTTGGTATATATGTCGATGATTTACTGCTTACAGCAGCAGAGACAAAGCTTGTGGATGAATTTTTCGAGAAAATGCAGGTTTTGGAGCTGAAAGATTTAGGTAACGTAAAGAAATTTCTCGGGATGAGAATTTTAGGTGGTCCTGCGGATGGATACACTATTGATCAAGAAGGCACTATCGTTAAAATGCTTGAAAAGCATGGTTTGAAAGATGCAAATGTGGTAAGAACGCATATCTCGGATTTGGAAGACACGAAAGAATTAAATGAAATGTTACCGACTATTTCTCGTGGAAAAAAGGGCCTACAGTAAAGGATTTTCAGTCTCTTGTGGGGAGTTTATTATGGATTTCTCGAATTTCTCGAATTTCTCGGCCAGACATATCGTTCGCTGTGCACCGTGCAACGAGGCACACGCACGCACCAAGTTTGAGTGATTTCAAGGTTGCTAAGCGAATAGCCAGGTATTTGAAAGACAGCAAGGCTCTAAAGTTGCATTTACGTGGAGACAAAGACTTGAAATTACCTTTACGAATCGTGAGCTATAGCGACGCCGATTATGCGGCCGACCGTGTGGATAGAAAAAGCGTAAGCGCAAATGTGATTTTTGTGTCTGGAATTATAGCAGAGTGGAGTTGCAAGAAGCAGGGATCCGTTGCCCTATCGACTGCAGAGGCAGAGTTTGTCGCGGCCGCTGTAGGTGGGAGAGAAGCGCTAGGTTTGAAGGAGCTTTTCGAGGAAATGGATATTAAAACAAAGACACCCATAGTGTTGAAGATTGACAACCAAGCCGCAATCAAGCAGCTCAATAACGAAGCGAGCGCGGCAAGCGCGAAACATATTGACGTCAAGTTAAAATTTTTGAAGGACTTTACGAAACGTGGAGTTGCGGAACCCGAGCATGTGTCAAGCGGGAATATGGTGGCGGACCTGCTGACAAAAACGTTACATGCGCCTAGAATTCAAGAATTGTGCAGACAAATCGAGTTGAAATGATGGTTTTTTACGGTTATGGCAACATTGCGCTATTGATGGACCTACATTTTCTATGCTTACGTTGATATGGTTTGCACAAGAAGCCCCGGTACTCTCGGAAGGAGTGTTGAAATTTTGGATGATGTGATCTGTTGTGAAAACTGACGTTTAAGTTCCCGCTAACGAAATTATCGTGGTTTCTATGCATATTGTGAATTTTAGGTTAAGTAGTATTTTAGCCAAAACTACACTTAAATTTTACATAATATATACTTTCATTTTTGTCGAGTAAACAACACTTCGGACACCTACCTCTACTGAGCACTTCTGCACGCCTAGCACTGACACGCAAGGCAAATAGGTGAAGGAGACATGCATTTCAGATAACCCCAACCTGTACTAATCGACAGGGCAGCATTACGCAGCAAGAAGTAACGTAAACGCACTAACCTTTGTTTATTGACCTTACGTGGCGCTAGGGACGACTACGAGACTACCTACACTTTCCTACACGTTTACCGTGCCTTCTTCGTTTCTTTCAGTAATTGTCACCAATATATCGTCGAAGTTTTCTTCGGAATGTCCACACGCACTCCAATCGTCAACACTTTGTTCACTTTCTCCACGTCAGAATGCTTTCTACAGTCTCTTGATGCATCACGACTCTGCGAACGTTAACGTAAGCCAATCCACATCCCTTCTCTTCGAGAATTCTTTTGGATAGGATGTTCCGTGCTAAATTCTCCACGAAAAACACGTTTTTGGCTTTGATCAGATGTTTCATGTTTCCACAGTTGACGAAAATCTTGATGCTTCCCTACTTCGTGATCTTCAGCTCTATACCATCCGCTTGAAAACCCACTCCCGATACGTCCTCCGTGTCCCAAAAAATTTTTTTTTACTTAAATCGTTTAGTCAAATGCATACTGACCCCGCTGTACAATATCCACTTCTCATTCTCGATATTACCATAGCTTGTCGTAATCTTCAACGAAAAAGCTTGTTTCTTGCCATTCTTCTGTGGGCAATTATGCTTGAAATATCCCGCTTCACCACCGCCTAGACTTGTTACATTTCTCGGTTTTTTTGCTACCATGTGCACGCTGCCGTGTGCAACGCTCCTCGGTCCTCGGTCCTCGTATTCTACCGCTGGCGCGAACTGACATTGTTCCTCCGCTCGACGTAAGTAATCCGGCCTCTTAGGGTCGAATTTCGACATCATAATTTGCCACATCTCTGGCGCTGCATGATATACGAAATTATTAAGACAAGAGAATCTGAATTTTCACCTAACGCTTCCGCTACTGCCGACAAAAACAGGTAATGTTCCGGCCGGGTACTCCACTGCTTTTCCGCGCCATAAACCTTGCATACTGTACGTGAAAAGTAGTTAGCATAAGGCTGGTGTTTCACACCACCACGTCTCAACTTATCTATTGTAGTAACCCTCTGTCCCTCCTCCTAGGTAGTGTCCCTGTAAGCTCACCTTTACGTCCTTAATCCACCGAAGCCCGCATGCTGCTTCCGCAATGTTAATCTATCGAAAAAAAACTTTCTTCCCCAAGCGTGATAGCCAGAACCCAAACGACGATACGTTTTAGTTCCATCAAAAATTTTGATCTTCAAAGTGCACTGTTTTGCACTCGATGTCCTAACCAAATGCACATGTATGCCCGGGTTCAGTCCTTGGCCTATGCTCTGCATACTTTTTACTGGGACCTTCTGTTGGTACCCCGAATTCATCATGTTACCCATCCTGCTGCGGGTAAAGATGTCTGCCACGGCATGGCTAAGCTCTCGAAAAGTCTGCTTACCATGCCGGCCCGCCAAAAAAAGAGCATTTACCTTCTTGGCTCCCTTCCAGTGCTTATCTTCGTCTCGACCTTGGAAGCATGATATATCGTCCCCTCGTCGCTCTTTACAACGCGCATCTCTTTTCCAGCTTTTGTAACCTATCCGTAAGTAACTCCAGCATCTTCCCCACGTGCATGACTCCACATTCTCCGGAATCGTAACGTTTTCTTCACTCGCGTCACCAGGGTCATAACCTGTTAAACTTTAGCTTTGGTTTTCGTTATTAAGTTTATTAGCCAAATATATATTTCCACGTAAAATCACATGCTATATTTGTTCCCGCTAATCCAAACGTTATCTCCACGTTCACTTACGTCTCACTATTCACCACTAAAGAAGCGTGCCAAGCAACACTTGCGTAAAGTATAAGAAAACGTTCCCCTAAAGATATCTTGCTAAGAGGGAGGAAAATGTAAAATTGAATATATTTAGCTAGGACTAATTAAATATATTCACTTCTAAATTTTCATTTTGGTCCAAGGCGCAACCTCAAACTTAACAATCCACGTGACAACATTCTCGTCTCCTTCCATGGCACACGACGGTGAAGAATCATCATATAAAGAAAAGGTTCTCTCGCCAACTTTGAGTCTTCGACTTTTGCTTGTGCTCAGCTACCAGGTTTACACGATGGTCTCGAGCTCTGGCGGTCCTATCCACTGGCACGCCTTCCCATCAATCATTGTAACGACTTTGAACCATCAACCGCGACGCATATATTTCCGTCAGGTCGATATTTATATAGTGTCATTATTCATTGCTAGCAAAACAGAGAATATAGGTATGATTGTAGTAAATTAAATTGCCGTCCAAAGATCACAATGTGGTACATTGTACCATCGACGAGGTACAGGGGTGTGGGTGATTGGAGGAGACGGGGTGCGAATATATATTACCCCGCGGGACAGACGTGAAAACAGATTCTTGGTTATTTTCGTGGACCATTTTCGAATTATGTCCGTAACCTCGCCGAAGGAACAAAAGATCGTGCGGCAGAAATGTTTGAACATTTTCTATGCTGGTTGGAAAATAAGTTTAGTTGCCGGATACATGTACTGCACACCGACGGAGAAGGCGAATTCCGAAATGTGGACCTGGTGTATGATATCCTGTCAGAATCGATAGTCGGTCGTTGCATTGAGCCCTTGGTCTCCCAGACCACAACATCTTCGGGCCGGGAAATTTTCACGCCTTCACTCCAAACACACCGGTGCATGCTGACATGGAGGTCTTTGTCCATGCAGACGAAAATTGCGAAGTTGACGATGATGATGATGATTTCGTGTCCAATTAAAAAGGCGTAGACTGTATTGTTTGTATATTAGCACTAGGATTCTGATACACGCAATAGATCGTCGAGCACACCATGTCATAATTCTCTGCTCTGGTATTCGCAATTTTGAGATAGACCATGATATGCGACGCGTACATGCTCTCATACCGACATCAATCACACGCTTAGGATAATATAAGAACACCAAGTTGGAATGTTTTTGGATCCATCGTTGAGTAGTCCGAAGCATGGCTCAATAGGGATCAGTTGGGAGCAATAGGGAGGAAAAATAGTAGCATCGCTCCACAGGAATGAACCGCTTCCTCCAACTCAGGATGCGCATGTATTTTGCGTTGTGCATGGACGCGATAGTGCAAGGAAGCGGTCACGAGTTCAAGTTAGAAACGACTTGATGAAGAAACGACTCTTATATTTTGCCCTCTTGTGATTGTACACTTCCACCCATACCACTCACCAATGTCAAGCGATGCCATGATTAAGAGACTTTTATCGTGAAACGGTAGCGTCACGGTGGCTGGGTGCTGAGCACCGACCAGAAACAGCGCCGAAAAGCGTGTCGTCTATCCTAGGCAGTTTCATCAATAAAAATAAGTTGTTTGGCATAGGAGTAGTTAGGGAGGAGATTGTCGCGAAGCGCTTTGATACGCTTTGCGCGCGGCTTTTGACGAATCGAAGCCGAGATTAGAGTTTGGCGCACGGTATATCGTCGGAGTTGAATTGTAATTAAGTTGTGGGAGCTGCGTTTTCCATATACGCACGCAGCTCTTCAATGCAGAGTTGTCGGACGATTCTTTAAATAATGTCAACAGCATCAAACGCTTGCGCGTTTGGTGAGCATCAACTACAGCGACAGCATACCAACGTCAAATAGGTCATGCTTTGTAGCCTAGAGGCTCGAATCCACGGGCGGAGTGGTGTATTAGGGTGACAGCGCGCCATGTTATGAGTAGTGTACTTTTGTATGAGAATTTTGTGGGGCTTCTCAACAAAAACGACCGCGAAATGCGTAACCTAAACGGCAATCTGACGCCATAAACTTTTTCTGATCCGATACGGAGTTTTTTCTGCAATAATTCGATCATAAATCGGACTGTCCAATTCGATAAAATAACAACAAATGTGACTCCCTATATCTGATTTCGCACCCCCTGTTTTGCCAATATTCGTCAAAACTATAACATTTTATTTTTTTATTTTTACCTTTAACAAAGTTTGATATTGTTTCATAGAAAATGTAAACATTAGTCTCCAGATTTTTATACTTCCTCCGTCCCAAAATATAAGGCACAGTCGATAGTAAAGCGTGTTCCAAACTATAGGGAAAAGTTGTCATGAGGTTCGTTTCTGAACTACAGCTCTTTCCTGATGCGAAGTTGAGTCGGATGGGTTGATTGCGTTTTCATACACTTCTGGATGACAAGAAAACGTCGAAGGCAGGAGACGATTCGCGCCAATCATCGCGTCTTTGTTTTTTAGGGTTCATATATATGTTCCTTCCACCACCTTTCATGGACTCGTGTAGAACTGTTTGTAAGGTCATGGAAAAAAATCGATCCAACGTGGTGAACGAGATGTCTCGGAGCGCTTGCGCAAAATTTTTCACGAGATCTTCGATGTTCCGTTCTGACTTCCGATGCTGAAGCGTCTGTAACAACGAAAAAAACCGAGGTCAAGCACGTTAAAATCAGTAGAGCTCGCTGGTTGTGAGGGGATCCCACCCATCAGCGACGCATGCTGCCTCAACAGCCGCGTCGTAAGTATGGACGTGGGGCATCGTATTGTCTTGCTGCAGTCGCACGCGGCGACCAGATGGCCACACACGCTTTATCGTGGGAATCGCTGATTTAGCTAAACATGAACGATACATATCGCAATCTACCGTGTAGGTCTTGAACTCGAGCGTCTTTTTTTTCACGGTTCTTTCTCGCACGCTGAGCGGGATCGAACACAACGAATGGCCAAACACCGATCTTGCCATCCCAGATCTGCTTTTTGTGGGTGTCCCACCTGGGGCGAGCAACGATGACGAGGGATATATTCTTGACAATGAAAACCCTTATGTTGCACGGTTATGTGAGGAGCCTCCTCGCCCGGAGCAAGATTGTAGCGCGAGTTGTCCTTCTTGAGGTAGAGCCAGTTTTCGTCTAAAATGGACGTAATCGAACACGGCGTCAATGTAGAGCGTGCCTCGGGGGCCTTGATTGACGAACGAGAGAGCAAACTGCATGCGGGTGGAGCGGTGCCGCGTCCGTTAGATGAGGCCTGAGACGGGCGTAATGGATCGGGAAGACACCAGCGCGGAAGTATCGATGAAAATTTGACTTGGATATACCTACTTGCTCCGCTAAAGTGCGAAGATTGGCTTTGTTGGAAATAGGATGATGTTATTCTCGATGAAAAACTGACATGAAATTTCAATTAGCGATATTATCGTGGCATCTTACATATTGTGAATTTAAGGTTAAGTAGTATTTTAGCCGAAATTACAATTAACCTTTACATAATACATACTTTCATATCCGTCGAGTAAACAACACTTCGAGCATTTCCCCCCTGAGCGACTCCCTCACGTCTCGCACTGACACGCGAGACACATTAGTGGTACTGACGCACTTTTCCGATAGACATCCCCTATACTAATCGATAGGGACAACACTTTCGCTACAAGATAACATTTAGATACACTAATCGGTGTCTATTTGTTATAAGCAAGGTTGAGGACCTTACGCGCTATACTAAATTTTCCTACAGGTTCGTTCATGGAGCGACAAAAGTACGATGGTCTTGGTGATATTCGCTGCGAATTCGTCGCTCAAGGCGTGGTCTGGTGGCCACGCTGGCTACATCTCCCACATTCCCCATCGTGTGTAGAGCAAGCGATCGCTCGAAACAGTCAACTCGACGGATAAAGCAGGCACAATCCCCTTGAAAGGCGAAGTTTCGTGGCCGCCGCATACATACGGCCAAGGACGACTCTGCGCTCGTCTGTGGTCAAGTTCTTGCGCTTCTGAGCGGCGTTGCGTCATTTTTAAAATGTGGAGGATTGGGAACCCCAACGTTTGCTCGCCATTTTCCACGATTTCGAGTATCAATCGGCTCGCTCCAATTCCCCGCCAATCAGCAATGAATGCACATTTTATTCTACTCATCAACAGCATGCAGTAGTTTCGGTGAGCCTTAATCAAGAATTTTGAAAAATCACTGCCTTATATTATGGGACGGAGGAAGTATAAATTATATTTTCATAAATGTATTTATTATAAGCAACGTCATCAATATTGTTAAAATAATTTTCTAGAATGAAAGTGGAAATGGGTGCATTGGATAGAAATCCAAAAGATAAAATAAAGTCAGATCCAGATTCCAAGTGTAAAACCGTGGTGATAATTTTGGATGCCTGTGAATGCTTAACCTGCCCATTAGTGTTACAAGAATTTTGGGGGCGATTGAAGGTCGCATACCTAGGTCACCAAATATCGATCACCGGTCTACAAACCAGCACGAATATTCTAGAGGTGTGCTAAGTGGTACTAAGCGGAATTAATTAACGATCGTGTGCAATAGACCCCACTATGGCTGCATCCCGAGTGGTCAAAGTTTTGGACTGAGCGGCCTGCGTGGGGTTTAACGCCTCTTTGAAGTTACAGAAGTGGATAGCCCAGAGCCGGAAGTTGCCGGATCGATAATAACCCGGACCGATGTGATTTGTGGCATAGGACTACGGATGTCTATTGAAGCATCGATTTTGACCTATGGCAGCCACACAGGGCGCGATCAAGGCTGGTCAGATTTTGGCTGCTACCCGAGTCGTGCTACCTACGTACGTTCGCGCTTGCGAGATTTGTATGCTGAATTCTTGGTCTTTATCAACCGCTTCAGCAAGATGGTTTCTCGTGCTGCCGTGTTGGCGAATGACACTTCGCGCAAACAGCGCGGATATTTGACGACAGGTATTCGGGTTACACGAAATGCTCATGAGAACATTATGTTAGACGGGATCCATGATTCACAGGGCGTTTCTTGTAGGAAACGTTCTCCGCTTTTTTTACCGCACAGTTGAAGATGTCAACTGCGGACCATCGAGAAACGGATGGTCAACTAGAACTGGCAAACGCGTTCTGGGCGACATGCAGTCCCATGAGCGCATGCGTTCGCATAGTGAAATTACTTTTTACCTCTCACGGAGTGTCATGACACGCCAGGGATAGGAGAAGAACCCGATAGTTTGGCTTCAATCTCTCGTTCGAGCCCAGCAGACGTTTAATTCCATCTGCCGATGGCGTCGCCTTCTACACGTTGAAACTGTTATCGAGGGGTGCTCCGAGTCTTAGCCACGAGCCGGTATCACCATTGAGGACGTAGTCTCCTTGCTAAGACGAGCTTGTTCTTCGCAAGAACCTTGGTAGCGACCGTATCTGCTGCCACCGCCATTGATTGATATTCAAGGGAATGAGTGCGTCATTCCTTAAATCTTATAGGCGAAGCGCTCGGTTTGGCACGGCCGCGAGCGACGTACGGAGTACTTGGTATGCTGGTTGGGTTACTCCCATGAGTTTAACTGGGGAACAGATCGAGGTTTTAAGGGCAGAGTTTAAGAGAGTTTGAGAAGAATGATTCACCGCAAACTCAGCACTTGTGCTCAATAGCACTTGGGTTGCAGCTTTTAGGGTATTATCACACTCTTAATATCAAAAGGTAGTGTGTTTCCCAGTGCCCGCGCATTTTTTTCGGTTATGCGAGGTGCGTTGCTTGATTAGCAAACGCTTTGATATGTGCAGGAATACTGCAAGATATGCCTACTGTAATTCAACCCACTCTATATTACAAATCCACGAGGTAAATTAGAGTGGTTTGAATTACAGTGCTTATGCAAGCGCTCGCGCATTACTCGCACTTGCTGCAAGTAATCGTCGGAGCCTTTGTATTAATTAGCAACAAAGTCATTCCACGATTGAAATACACACGGAACCAAATGTTCCGTTCAAGGTATCCTGTCTGGACTCTCGCATAAGCAGTGGTGGTTACCATGAGGCCGACTAACAACATTCACATTTTGATTTCGGTGTATTAAAGGAATGTGAAGACTTCTTGGATCATCATTTTGATCCTAGTAGCGACGGTAGACATCAGTACTTCCTTGACTTATTCTTCTAGGCTCGGTACTTTACAAGTCGGAAGTTATCGCGAAAAAATAGGGCAATAAAGATGTCACCTTTGCTGAAGTGGCTTGAGCCACCCTGGTCATCGTGTTTTTGGAAAGTGGAGGGCTTGGTGACCCAACCCAAGACGCAGAGCCTTGGCTACGACTCCGCGCGCGAGTTGATCTCACATAGGCTTCAGTCTGGTTCTGCATGTTGGTGCTTTAGTCATCCAACTTCGCACCACCATGTGACGAAACCATGTCGCCATAACCGTAAGGTAGGAAATTGTTGGTGATTAGGGCAAATTGGGCTGAAATTTGGTGACGAATCTTTTGAATTGATTGGATGCTATATAATCAATGGAACCCGAAATATACCACTCAATTAATTTGATCTAGATCTGGATGGTACCCCAATTCACAGCGATGTCGAGTTCGATGTTGAGGCCTGCTACCAGTGCTCCTTCAGAAGAAGGTTTTTCCTCCGGAACGAAGGTGCTCAGGTGGAAGAAGAAGCACTTTGTCACCTAGGCCTTAGCATATTTAAATGACTTGCTATGGTTATTTGGTACTATAGTTCGAGTGATTTTCATGTGACTTGGGTATCTTTTCTTCTGGTTACGATTCTTTTAATTCATTGATTTTAATCAATGGATCAATTAAAATTGATCGATGAATCAGATCCATGGATAAGCTCCTTGTTGTAAATCGACGATCTAGAAGTGTCAACTCACCCTTGGGCAAGTTAGATTCATCTTTGACAACATCTGCTTCCTCACAATCTTTGGCTGCAACATACATGGCAGGAGACTTTTTGTCTTGAAACTCAATTGCTTCAGACGCTACCTTGGAAACGTCTGACTTTGCAGTTTTGACACTCTTGGACACCTTAGCATTTGACGCTAAAGCAGGCGTCTTACTATCAGCAGCACTCTC
>MIQA02004882.1:0-19736 GCA_001887855.2 Sclerospora graminicola | reverse complement strand
TACCGGCTGGTGAACCGGTTGACTAAGCTGATGGTTTACCCGATGTCGTTGATAAACGACTTGCTGGAGGATTTGGATAAAGTTTTGTGGTATTGCTCATTGGATATGGCCAGTGGATTCTGGGTGGTCTCTATGACCGATCGTGCACGGGAAGATCTCTGCGTTCGTGACGCCTTTCGGGTTGTTCGAGTGGAACCGGATGCCGTTCGGTCTGAAGAATGCCCCGCAGATTTATCAACGGTTGATAGATAACGCGTTGTATGGACACTTCAAGATCAAGGCGGATCAAGATTCGGCTCTGGCCGGAGACGTGTTCACCGAAGGTGACCGGACCCCGACCCAAAACCTTCAGTTTTGGGGCGGCGGTCTTACATTGATGACATTCTCGTTACAGCCACCACCTGGGATTTATTGTGTGACAAAGTGGAGAAGTTGATGGTTACGTGTGAAAAGTGGAATCTTTCGATTAGTGTGGTTAAGAGTTTCTGGGGAAAGACTAAGGTGACCTATCTGGGTCATCAAGTGTCGATTGCCGGATTGGAGGCTAATCCGAAGGATTTGGAGTCCTTGAGTAATCTGCCTTTCCCGCGATCCCTAAAGGCTATGCAATCCTTTTTGGGCAGCCTGAATTATTACAGTCGGTTCATCGAGGATTTTGCAGTCTATGCAGCGGTCTTGTATGAGTTGCGGGAGGTGGATTACCATAAGCTGAGAGAGCAGGATAGGCAAGCGGAGACGCAAGCCGGGCCGGCAATTTCAGCCAATGAGGAAGCGCCCTTTTCGGTTATTTCAGCCAATGAGGAAGCGCCCTTTTCGGTTATTTCAGCCAATGAGGAAGCGCCCTTTTCGGTTATTTCAGCCAATGGGGAAGCGCCCTTGTCCGCCCAGACAAGCGGCCGGCCGCCGGACCCCGGCGCGGCCGGCCCGGACGACCACATGACCCGAGCGATGGTGGCTTTTGGTATGTTAAAAGCGAAGATGGCGACCACACCGGTCCTGAAACATTTCGATGTTAATAAGACTCCGGTGGTCATCATCTACGCTAACAAGTGGGCCATCTCGGCCGCTCTCGTGCAAGATCATGACGGAGTGTACTGTCCCGTGACCTTCACCAGCCGGACCCTGAAAGTTAATGAAGTTAATTATGGATTGGTGGATAAAGAAGTTCTGGCTCTATTACGGATCTTGGATGTGTGTTATACTATGCTGGTGTCTCGGCCTATCAAAGTACTATCCAGACGGTCGACCCTATCATGGCTCCTGACGGCGAATGGGATTGACGGTCGGCTGGGGAGATGGGCGGCTCTGTTGTCTCAGTGGTCCCTCGAAGTGATTAAGTGTACTAAAGGGGAAGAGGAAATACTGGGCACACTGGCTGCCAGCATTACCCCCAGGGCAGAAGTGGAGGAAGCACTGATAGCGATCGCACCTCGGAAGCAGCCTCGACAAACTATCGTATTGCCGCCGCCAACAGTGGGACCCACGGAGGAACTAATGGTTTTGAGTTTCGATGGGTCGGCGAGTGTAAAGAAAGGGGTCGGGGCCTATAGTGCCATTTTGTGGAAGCTGCCCGAATGGAAAGCGATCGCGGCCGCCTCGGATTTCACGCCTGGCATCACGGTGAACGAAGCGGAGTATAGAGGACTGCTGCTTTCCCTAGATCTGTTGGCTGGCCGGACACAGGGGCGGATCATCATATGCGGTGATTCCAACCTAGTGATCCGGCAAATCACCGGAGAGATAGATTGCAAGGCGCCGCGGCTGAGACTGTTAAATGATCGGGTTATGTCCGCCTTGCGGAGATGGCCGGAGCACGAATTGCTGCACGTCAAACGAGACTGGAATAAGAGCGCAGATCACTTGGCTACGCTGGCCATGCGCGACAACGTAGGGGTAACGGTTTCCGATCCGGCTCTGTTATCAGACCTGACGGAGATCAACCGGCTGCCCGAGATCATCCATCCGGCCAACACGGAAGAGATAATCCGGGTGAACGCTGTTACCCGATCGCAGAAGCGTCGTTCTTCAGCCGATGGCTCACTATCCCCAGAAACAATGACCGAGTGGATAATTCAACAGTTGCGAGCAGAGCGGATTCTCCAAGCGCAGAACGAGGAAGAGTGGATAGTGGATCTCAAGTCATACCTTAACGGAGACGTAAATAAACTGACCGCCGAACAAGCTAAAGAATGCTTCAAGTTGGCCCCGGATTATGAAGTGGACGAGAACGGGCTACTGTTCTTCTACCGAGACTCCGACCAGCCGGAGATCGAGAGAGATAGATCTGCTCGGCTAGTCGTACCCACTACTCTACAGCCGGATATTCTCCATCACTACCATGTGAGCTTGGAGGGGGGACATCAAGGCATCGGCCGGACATATCACAAGATTAAGACACATTTCCACTGGCGAGGGCTTTACCGTAGCGTTCAGGCCTACGTGGGGAGCTGTCCAGATTGCGAAACCGGGAAAGGCCGGCCGACCATTAGAGGGCGGTCGCCTGGGAATATACAGGCCACCTATCCTTTTCAAGTCATTGCGATGGACCATATCCCGTCCTTGCCCAAATCTCGAAATGGGTACACAGAGCTGCTGATCTGGACGGATTTGTTTACCGGGCTGGTCATAGCAAAGGCCAGCTCCACCTGTACCGCCCAACAGGTTGCGCAAAGCTACGAGGAATGTGTGTTCAGGCGTTTCGGGGCGAGCGAGGTCATCCGGCACGATAGGGAACCCGGATTTATGGCAGACGTATTCCGAGCTTTCAATAAGATCCTAGGACAGAAGCAGAGCGCCACTATGGCTTACCGCCCGCAGGCGAATGGAAAGGCCGAAAGGATGGTTCAGACCCTGACCAGAGCCCTCAAGATGTATGTGGTGGAGGCGGATCAATGCGACTGGGATGAATATGCCGAGAGACTGGTTTTCGCTCTCAACTCGTCGTACGATCGGGTAAGGGGCGGCACCCCTTTTTATTTGGCTTACGGATGGGATCCCCGATCCACTTTGGAAGCCGCCATACCAATAGGGTGCACCAGAAGCCGGGACCGAGACGCCCGCCGCTGGAGGATGGGAGTGCAACGCCACTACTCACTGGCGAGGGAACAAGTAAACGAACGTCTCCGACAAGCAATCAAGGACCGCGCCGATCAAAACAACGACCGCGCCGGGGAACACGGCATCGAGCCCGGTTTCCGGGTGTGGCTGTATCTCGCTCGGGTCAAGGAGGGCTATGCACGGAAGCTGGCGCATATGTGGCATGGCCCCTTCCGAGTGGCAGAACTGGTCGGGGATCATGCAGTTAAGCTGGTCACGGCCGGCACGGAATACAGTGTTTTCCCGATAGTACATGTTTCCAAGTTGAAGTTGGTTAAGCATTTCCCGGACCGCCCGAATATACGCCTTACGGGGGAAAGCGACCGGTTGGATTTCGATGAAGCTCTGCTGCCGGAGGACAGTTGGGACAAGCCGTTAGATCCGGATGAGTACGAGGTAGAAGGAATTTTGGACGTCCGGAACGGACAGAAAACCCGGTTTGGGCGGATCCACAGGGAGTTTCTCGTGCAGTGGAAAAATTGCGAGGAGCAGTCGTGGGTGGACGAACTGGATTTAAATCGTGGAGCTTTAATGAGAGAGTTCGATCGCCGGCGGGCGAGCCGGAACCGCTTCGGGGTCATGCAAACCCACGAAGAAGGTGGGACGGAGAATTAGTCTGCCCGGCTCCAGGGCAACAGGCACGGCCGGACCAGCTACCACCATTCAGCCGAGCAATCGGTGAATGGAGCTAGTCGGGTCCGGCCGGCTTTTATCGAAGTTATCTTCGAAACAGTATGGTGCCGGACGGATTGGGTCTTCGGAGTTATCTTCGAATCAGTATGGTGCCGGACGGATTGGTTTTCGGAGTTATCTTCGAATCAGTATGGTGCCGGATGGATTGGTTTTCGGAGTTATCTTCGAATCAGTATGGTACCGGATGGATTGGTTTTCGGAATTATCTTCGAATCAGTATGGTGCCGGATGGATTGGTTTTCCGGGAGTTGTCTTCGGATCAGTATGGTGCCGGATGGGAGAAGTCGGACGAGGAAGATGAGCAAGCGGTTACTTACGTAAAAAATGGAATGAAAAGTGTGTTATCGAGGTTAATAGCCAGTAACGAATGAAGAAGATAAGGGTATGCAAGGCTAGCCTCGTGGGTCACCCTTGGCGAAGCTCAGCAAAACTTGTTCCGGAGTCGGGGCACGCAGAGGCCAGGGTGACGATCGGGATCCTGCCGAAACTGGTTGCGCCACGGATCTTGTTGATCGAGCGCATCGAGCGAAGCTTGGAGGGTGGCAACCTGACACTTACCCAACCCCGGATACCAAGTCCCGCCTTCGGCCGAGTTCCCGCTTTTCTCCACCCGGCGGTTGGCCAGATGTAGTATGATAGGGTGGAGAAAAATATCCAAGTCGCAGTGGCCGTGCTAGATTCCATCGACCACGAAGTTGCAGAGCTTAATCCAGCCCTCAGTCGCGCGGTTTCGACGGCTCTTGCGGTCGGCCCGGTACTTAGCTAGCTCGGGAGATTCGCGCCCGGCGGCAACGGAAATGGAAAGGTGATGAGTTGACTCCCAGATGGATTGTCCATGCCGGGAGAGGTACTCCTTGCAGACTCCCCGCAAATCCGCGAACCAGCCGACATGGGGCAGACCGATGTCCGGCATCTTTGTCGCCAGTATGACCCAAGGTTTCCGGGACAAGATTGCGTTCAGCGGCTCGATCGCCACTAGCTTGGCATCCCAGTCCTCGGCCTTGGGCACAGCGAGGGCCGGCGGGAATATCCACAACGGCGGGCGAGTCAACGCCTTGGTGACAAGGGCACCAGTGAGGTCTTGGATACGCAGGCCTTCCAACTGCGCCTTTGACCAGGGAACAGCCGCGGCCAGTTCGAGGGCCGTCATGACCTTCCGGCGGGGAATCCACAACGGAGGGGACTCCTCTGAGGATTCCTTGGACTCGTTCTCGTCGAAGGCGAAGGGGTCCGGGGAAGGCAATTCCTCGAGGTCCTCAGTGGTGGCCTCGTCAGAGTCCAGCTCCGATAGGTCAGGCGCTTCTTCTCCATCAGGAGAGGCGGTGGACGGACCTCGGGGATCATGAGGGGAGACGCTAAGGAGAGCCGGAGCAGTCGGAGCTTTCGACGAAGATCTGGCAGTGCGAGGACGACGGGAGGACTTCCCCGAAGCCGGTGGGGCCGAGATCGAAGTGGGGCTAGGACCCGGCCCGCGGTCTCCATGGACTAGGGCCGCGCTCACCGGCGCGGCGGACCGTTTAGGCCGTTTGGCTGCCACGGGGTCGTGGAGCGACGCAACCCGACTGGACCGACGTTTGCCTTTGTGCCCAGACGGATCTTCGGTGGACAAGAGAGAAGCCGCCTGATCGCCGACTGGCGCTGGCGGCGGGTTAGGGTCTTGAGAAGTATTCCAAATCCGTAGGCGAGAAACTTTTCCCGTATCACCGGTCGCTGATCCGGGGGCAGAAGCTCCCGCGCTAGATGTCTGGACGGCCGCGGCGGAACCAGCGGCTGACGGGAGAAGGGGCGTGGCGGAAGCGGCTTGACCAAGGTCTCGCGGACAAGCTAAGTCAAGGAGATGCCTAATAGCCTCCCGGATGGGGGCAGGGCCCTTCATTAGACCTCTCACCCGGGACGCCGAAGCGGCTAGCCGAGCCCGATCTTCCTTGAGAGAGGACAGGCAGTTCGCACGCTCCTCCGCAAGCTGGGTAAACGCCTCCCGGGCTTCACTCACACCCGATTGGGTTTCAGCGTATGCGGCCTCAAGCTCCCGGATTCGGCGTTGAAGGTCGGGCGATGCATCGGCCGACTGGTATAGCGCCTTCTGGTACTTTGTCAACTTTTTGGCAAGCCGGATCCGGCGAAACTCCAAATTGCCCAGTTTCAACTGCGAACTCTCCAATCGCTTGGAGAGTTTAATATAGCTGTCGTAGCGCGCCGTCAACTCACGCGCGGTCTGAAAAGACTCGATCATCAAGACGCGGAGATTCATGACGTTTTGGTCTGAGAGCACACACGGAGTGAGTGAGTGGGGAGACGAACCGGAACAGGCGAAAGGTACTTACTCTGGATCTTCAAGGCAGCTACGGCCTTCTGGTTTAGGACACGCTGTGAGTCCGACTGTTTTTGGAGGCGATCTCTCGCTTGGAGAAGGTCGGCGTTCTCACTTTCCAGTCGGCCAATTCGGTCGCGAGATTGAAAAGTAGCCAGAACCTCCCGGACCCGGGATTCATCCGCTTGCTGGCTAGCCAGCCGGGCGGTCGCAGCCAACTCGGTGTTGGCTTGCTCTAGGCTGGCTACGTGAGTGGTTAGCGCAGCGACTTGAGCTTGCAGAGTAGCCATGTCGGGCTGCCCTGGGCGATGCTCTGGGCCGGCCGGATGGGCATCCGGTCCTACGGCCGATGGCTGAGTATTGGCCGGAGAGTGACCCGGCATAGGAGTAATGGAGGCGTTGTCACGGTCAGGCATAGAGGCGGTGAAAATCAAAGTGTGGAAGATGTGATGAGCGCGTGCCTCAACCGTTGTGCGGCTGCGACAAGGCTCAGGGGCGGCTGTGGTGAAGTGCTCCAGAAGTTAACGGACTAATGATGATGGATGCCCGCACCGGATTGGCTGAAATGTCACCCTTAGCCGGATGCCCAGACCGGTCAGTAATAAGATGCAATCTGGGGCTGCCAGGCGCACCTACAAGCGGCCAGGCGGCGCCAGGCTGGAAATCGGACCGGCGGACCTGACAAGGGGCGTGGATAGTCGAACAGACGGGCTGAGCAGACGGGAGGACTATGGATGTTTGACGGCCGAGGCGCGGATGGCGGACGGCCGAGATGGCGGATTGTTTGTAAGGATGGAGTGAAGGGAGCCTGAAAGAAGATGATTGTTCTAGTGGATGGAGTAGGCACCTGGATCGTATGAGAGGCTGCCAAGGAATTGCTAGCGTCAGCGGCCGAGGGGCGCGGATGGGTGGCTATCCGGCTGAGCCGGCCGGGTACAATGTACCATTCGGACTGGTACCAGATGGGTTCGGTGTACCGGCCGGGTTGGTACTATTGGGGGTTGGTGTACCGGCCGGGCCGGTACACAAAGTCGGAGTTAGCCGGGTTGCGTTGGGTAAGGTACATGACTGGTCAGCCGTGTTATTTGAGGTAGGTTACACAAAGGGAGTATTGGACATAGGATAAATCAGTATACGTTTCGCTTTCTTAGACGCAAGTCGTTTTTATTGGTTCACGGCAGAGGGCTAACAAGGTCTCCTCTTGCTGTTATTGGTTTGCCCGGGGAAGGTTAAGTTAACCCACCGGAAGTCCCCTGACCGGGAGTCGCGGCGACTTCGTATACTCGCCTCAAGTCGCCCGTGTTTTGAACACGGTATTAAGTATTGGGAAGTGGTGACATTTTGGCCTTCTGTGGAAGAGTGTGGAATTGTATCTGCCTCATATACACATTGGTATTCGCCCTTCATTGTTTTTGGTTTAGCTGGTCGATTGATTGTTCTCGGTCCAGCCGGCACTATACAAACTTCAAGTGTCTTATTGGTTTAGCTGGCCGATCGACTATTCTCGGCCCAGCCGGCACTATACAAAGTTCAAGTGTATTGCCAGACGAGCTCCCCGGTGACGATTTCCGCCCAGGAGCTACCCCTAGTCCTAACCCTCATCTCCCTATTGGACGGATCTACACTTTTCGCCCTAGGGTCCACCAGGAGAGCTAACCACCCAGTACTGACGGGTACACAAGGTGAGCTTTCAACATGCAACATTCGAGCAGTCGCGATCAAGCGGATGGAAGCGACCGATCCAGCCGGCCGGAAGCCGGATCGGATCATGACTCGGATGGACGGAGTACCCCCTCCGGTAGTCAGTCGTCTGGGACCCCCGTGGGTGTTCGCGTCTCAGGAAGATTTTCTGAGAGCGACTACACCACAAGCATCCTTCTACTTGCGTTCGGATGGTCAGGATTAACCGTAACCTTTGTGCGTTTGTCATTATGTTCCATAAAAACGGCGGCAAGTAACGTGCCACGATCGACCCTTCCGCAAGCCCTTTGACAATGCGCCACTCTTGGGCTGTACCCGTTCGTACTTTCCCATCCAATCCGTGTGCTTCTTCCTTCTTACATACCTTGTAGAGCAGGTTAATCTCCTCCTGCTTGTATTGCGCCTTGTTAAACAAAAAATCTTCCTTGTCGATTCGATTTTGTGGTTTGTCTTCTTTCTCCCCAGTTACTTTATGGATTCAGCCGGTTAGGACGTCCTCAGATTTAGAAGCCACCTCCATCTTATTTTTTCCGATAAGTTTCGCCAGGACATTCTCCAGAAATTGCTTAATCCGAACAAAAATCCTACACGCTTCTTGGACCTTCTGTTTCCATATTGTCCAGTCTTGCTTTTGTTGCACGACAACTAACTCAAACAGATCAATCAATCTTTCCTGTTCCTTCGTTGTTATCTTTGGCAGTTTCGTGTCTGCATACCTCTTCTCATCCTTTTCCTTGAGTGTTTGGCTAAGCACCATCTCAAACAGCTGCTGCATGAGATCATGCCATGTTTGCAGCCGCGGTCTCTTTTGTGTTGCATCAGTTAGAGCTTGCACCAGGACTTCAGACAATGAGTCAGGTGTAATGACTCGAGTTTCCACTACATCTATCTCATTGTTTTCCACCATCACTGTGTCCTCTAGGCTTCCTTCATTAGTTTGATGTGAACCGTCGTTATCGTCCTGCTTCGAAGTGTTCCCCTCGGGGACATCCTCCTTGACGACGTTGGGTACTTGTTTTGTTTCTTCGTTCTCATACTCCTCCAGCTGCTTACGATCTTCTTCTGCCTCTCCACTCTGTTGTGATTCCATCACAACTTCATCAATCTGTTCTTGTGTCTGCCTCTCCGACCTGACAGCTCTATTCTGGCTCTGTGCTAGAGTCTCTACCTCCTTTACCCCGGGTGTACCCCCGGGGTCTGGCATTTCCAACTTCTTATGTGTAATCGCCTTGTTCTTGGTAGTCAAGATCCTACCTCAACCGACGCCGGGTTGAGTGGGCTTTGCAGCTAAATCAGGACTTGCAGCTAAATCAGGACTTGCCCGTAGAACCACAAGTTAGATGTCGCATCGGTGATCCAGTACGGTACTCGTTCCCTACCCCTCTAAAGGACTTTTGTTTAAAAAAGCTATGAGTGTACTGTCCATTGATTGGCTAAATCTCTAGGCGACAATTAACATCAGGCGACATGTACTGTACTTGTGTTTTACGGTACCGTAAAAGTCGGATCCAGTGGGACATACGGATCGAGTGGGACACCACCAATCTGTAATGTTGACACCCCACCCACATATCAAAATCTGTCGAGGTTTATTACCCAATTACTGTACGCTCCACACAAGAAGGTACAGGCCGGAAGTCACGGGGACCCCAGTAACCCCAAAAAACCTCAGCATTTTTTTTTTGACTTGATTACGACGAAAAAAAAGTGTCCCACTGGATCCGACTTTTACGGTAATTTATACTGTATGTAGTCTTACGAATTACCCAATCAACATCTTAAATTTATTTCTATCAGTCGTTGAATCATGCTGCGTTACCGCAAATGCTTTGATAGTAGCAGCAGAAGGCGTCAATATCTTTCTCTATGGACTATCACAATAACCGCAGCGTTAATTTTTCTGCTCTATGTGGCAAAGGTTGACTCCAGAGACGCCGTCACGCCACGCCCTAACGGTAAACAGCATTTGATTCAGAACCTCGATCTACCTGAAGCTTATTTTTCAACACTAAAAACAGACGACAATAAAGTGGTGGAGGTATTGAATGCGGTTCCTGACAGTGTTGAAGAGACTCGGAAAAAGCCCACCAAAAGGAACAAAACCAATCAAGAACCTCAAGTTGGTACGTTACGAATGTAACGTAAAAAACACGTTTCTAACGCCACTTAGAAAATGCTTTTAAGCTGGTACAAAAGCGTGTACTCACTCCCAAACGTTGCTTGATTGGTATACATGTAGTTGAAAACTTGTACTCACATTTCTCGTTGCTCTATCTGACTGTAGCGAGTTTGTTGGCGGATTTTGACCACGATGGACACGTCGGACACCGTGAAATTCAGCAGATTAAAGACAAATTACACGAGCATCTGGATCCAGATGACAGCGGGGGCTTGGATTTGTCGGAACTCAAGAAAAGGGCGCAGACCGATCAAGATGTGGCCGCTGCACTCACAAAATTAGACAGTGATCGTGACGCTGTGATTTCGTGGAAAGAATTGGACGCACGTTGGGAGAGTGTAGGAGCCGAGATGACAGTGAATGAAGTTGCCGACTGGGTGGCGTATGCTGTCCAGTTGCCACAATACAGTGAGACTTTTCGAGAGAACTCCATTTCAGGGTATACGTTTCCTCTCTTAATGGCCAGTGATGGAGCAAAGCTAGAGGAAATTGGCGTCCAGAGTGACTTGCATCGCCATCAATTGGCCATGTTCATGCAGATGAAGTATCTCGGGATGGGACGGAAACCAAAAGCTGTGGCATCGAGCGTTTGTACGGCTGAGAGCACGACAACGAACGACAAAGTACTGATTCAAGTGGCTTGGGTACCCGCGGAAAGTACACCGCAACGGTATCAGTTACAACGTCGTCGTCCGGGAGAATCGACGTGGGTACAGGTTTTTATTGGATCGGACACGGAATTTCTGGACGTCGTGGATCCGGATCAGCATGTTGTATACCGTCTAACGACGTGGAATTCGTACGGACGTAGTGCCCACACATTCATACATTGTACGCACGCTCTTGAAATACCATCCGCGTCGTCCACTAAAGCTTCATTGTCCCCTCCATTGTCGAGTGCGGACAAATCGTTGCCGCCGGTCCGTTCGCTGCCTCCCCAGCGGAAACCAAGTCAACAAGTAGACGTCGAAATGGACCACACGGAAGAGATAGAGCCTGATGAGGACGTTCAACGTGGACGCAGTGTGTGGGGGCTATTAAAAGTCTACTTTTGGTGGCTCGATGACGCGATTGTGATCCTCTTGGTCGTGATGCTCCCAATCCGTGGAATCATCTATGGCGATGCCGATTCGCTGCTTCGACTCTTGCGTCGGTTACCGCCGAATATGCCAACACGTGTTACCGTGGAAGTCGAGCCAAGTAAAATGAGAGCCGAGAGTGCTGCAGCGCGAGTTTCGTGGGAAAAACCACTGGACAATGGCGTACCTATCGTGTGTTATACGGTACGATGGACACGAACCAAGACGGAAGAAGTCAAGTGGATGAAACTCTTGACGGTACCGTTACCAACGACTGTCATTGTGGAAAAACTACATCATGGCGAAACGTACAAATTTGTGGTCGAAGCGACGAATCAATTTGGCTTGGTCGCGAGCTCCAGTCGGTCCACGTATATGGTCCCAGTCCCGGAGCTTAAGGGAAAACTACGGCCTCGTCATCTGCCCACAGCACAGTCCCGCGCTGTGCGGAACCAATGCCACGTCTGCCACGACCCGCGGTATACGAAAAAGGTGCCGTTCATTGCAACGCTGGATCGACGGATTCTTCACTTTTGCTGCTTTTGTGACAAGGAATTTTGTCATTACCATAAAGGCGACGTTTATCATTCCAAGGCCGTGTCGTGTCCCATTGTAGATGGCCGCTGTGTCTGTATCAGCTGTAAAGATAACAACAACCGACTGCAACGCACAGTGACGTATTGAATACGAAAATCACTAAGTATACTTTTCATACCGGTATGGTTAGGGACGGTTACGCTCTTCTATTCTCTCACCCTCCGTTTTGACTTTATATCTCCCAAAAGCATTATACTGCGTAAGCCTTTCTATGAAAGAATCCAGGAGCTTTCGGTCGTTTTTGTGGTTTTTGTCGTTTGGGTCGATGTTCTGGTACGCTTTGTCTTTAACCGTCGCTAAAGGCATGCCGGCGTTCTCCAGGTCTTTAAAAAAACCAATTTCAAGATTCTGTACGTCTTTTGTAGGGGATTCCATTGCCTTTGCAATGAAAAGCGCGACTTTGCCGTCGTCCATCAAAGCTCTCCTTAGGACTCTAGCGGTTAAGACGTTGTCCGGGGGGAGCTTAGTACGGGACTTTTTATAAAATCTGATCAGCATGTCCATCTCGGCAGACCTGAGAAGGTGGACACCCCGTTTCTCCATTTCTCCATAGTCAAATAAGCGCTTGACAATCTCTTTTAGTGGCCCCGTTTTAGACAAATACTCGTAAAGCCTCGTCTCGAGAGCTTTTGCTTCCTCCAAGCTCTGGCTTGTGGCCAATAGCGCTGCAAAAGGGAGGCTAAGATCAGTATAACGCCGATTCAGAAAGTAAAACAACCGAGCGTCATCTTGTTGCCCATTGTTTTTCAACCGGAGAAAGGTGCTCAGCACTGGAATCTTTCGACCGAGTGCCGGCACATCAAAAGGCCGTCGGTTGATCATCACCGAGAAGACGTCACTATACGATTTATCGCTAGCAATCCAGTAGTGAATCTGTTCATTCGTCAATTGCTTGGCGACTTGTCTCGTAGTTTCTTTAAGGGATGCTTCCATCTCAATGAGCGCATCTGCCAATTTCACCTCATCGACTTTGAGCGTGAGCAAAGCCTCATACAGCGACCTTTTCTTTTTCTCGTACACCTTCGCCAGCGCATTTAGATCTTCGTGGAGCAAGACATTGAGTATATGCCCGTTATTAGTCACAATTGACTTCAACTTTTCTTCGTCGGACGTGAAAACACGCGAATACATGGACTTGATAGAGGTTGAAACTGCTTTCCCGACATGTTCCATCCTGTCCTCATCGTTCGAGGTCTCGTCAGCTCTTAAGAGTCTATTCGCAGTAGTGTCATGCTGGTTGCCGCCTACGGATTCGACGGTGGCAGAGTAAGTTGTCACTGTGGTGCCGCTGATGACTGAGATATAGCCGACACTTTGTAGGAGCACGGAAGGAGTCAAGCATACCCACGAGTGGAGGAGACGCATACTTTCGTTTCACTACTTTCAAGGTTGGGGTTAAATTCTCTTGTGAGTGGTCCATGAAAAGGCTTATCATTTTGAGCATTGTCGGATTGCGCTTCATCAACGCTACCGGTAACGTCAGATATTACCGGTTTAGTACTGTACTTATGGGAAGGATGTCACTCAAGCGGAGTGACATTGCCGAAGAAGTCAAGCATTCTTTTTTTACTGAATACCTTTAAGTTTCACGGATGATGCAAATGGTTGGATTTCTGATGCATGGAAGAGGTAGATAGATTTAACTTCAATATACTCCTTATTTTTTATATATTAAACAACTTTGCTCGTCCATCACCACGATCTCAGTAGCTTCGGTGGCTGACAAGAGGGCCCGATTTTGAGGTATCAAAGTCGGTGCCATCATGTACTGGATCGTCATCAGATAGCGGTTGATGTAGTACGGGTCGCCGTGCACCGTGTAGTCTCACTGGATGTCGCAGATACTTCGGGCGTACCCTTCTCGATGACGTACTTGTATTTAGTGACATCGTCCAGCACCTTCCGTCCGATGTTGCTCTCCAGATTGGTGTACGGCTATTTCCAAATCAGTTCAGATCGGAAAGCTACCGAAGTTCATGATATGTTCACACAGGGCGAGCCTGATCGGGATCAGAAATCCTCAATCTTAAGAAGACGATCCTACATTGATGATATCCTGATGAGGGCCGATGTATTGTGCAAAAAGGTCCAACGACTACTCTATACATGTGAACGGTGGGACCTATCGATCAGTGTGGGCAAGAAGTTTAGGGACAGCCTCAGGTCACCTATACATAATGTGTCAATAAGGGAGCTGGAAGCCAACCCAAAGACTTAGCAATTTTTTGCCGTTCTCCAGATCGTTGAATGCACTCCATCTATACTACTACAGTAGATTCATCGAGGATTTTTCGATCTATGCTACTATCTATGTATACGAGTTGAGGGATGTAAATTACCACAAGCTACGGGAGCGAGATCGACAGGAAACATTACGGGCCGGTTCCACTGAACTGTCAATCAAACATGAACAGTCGATCTGTCCGGTGTCTTTGCATTGAGCATAGTCTGAGTCCGTGTATGTCATCAGGCATTCATCTGATTGAAGTAGTTCTAGGCTTTGTTTTCCTCCCATGGTGATACCATTGTCGCAAGTTCCGCTAAGGTAATGCAGGCCATGCTTAACCGCATTCCAGCATGCCTTCCCAGGATTAGATAAAAATTGTCTGACTTCCCGAATGATGTTTGCGAGGTCTGGCCGAGTGCCTTTTATCAAATACATGAAGCTACTGACATGACTTCGCAAAAATGCTTTCTTTCTCCTCTTACAGTCCTCTGAACTTAGACATTGAGCGATGGGACATCGGTTTCGGATGCGATTATAGCATTGAGAAGCGTTTCAGTACCACCGTGACATAACCTGTTTGGGGATGAACATTGAAACATAAGCCCTATTGCGTTCAATTGTCCAAGCAACGTGGTACGAATCTCTACCTAAATCGGTCATATGAAGAGCCTAAGGTCAATTTGACCCAAGCAACGACTCGTTTAGACGGTGGGATAATCCGCAGGCTATCCACGAAGAACAGCAATTTAATAAGGTGCGTTGAAAACGATCTTGTAGAGCTCATAGCGGTCTTTGACGAGGCGGTAGAAGATCAGACTCTCGAGGAAGCGGCAACATTTGATATCAACCACAGGTTTCTTGCGTTAGTCCATAAACACTCTTTTCAAGTCTGCACACATGCTGAAATCGATCTGCCGATTGGGAACCTAAAGCCTGGTCCATGTAGCTTCATCATCTAGGTATCCGTGTAAGAACGCCATTTTGACGTCCTTTTTTGTTCCACCTCATGTTGAGGACTGCTGCTGTAGCGAGCAAGAGTCGCAAGACATCCATACGAACAACTGTAGAGAATATATCAGTGTAGTCGATACCGTATCTTTGTTGGAAGTCCTTGAAATCGCGATGAAATACGGAGAACCGCTGAGACTGAGATATGGCGGTGGACCATTGATGTCGAAATGAACCGTTTCAAGATGGGGTGTTGCGCGCTCAACATGTGCCCGATGGGTTTTATCAAAAACGTAAGATGGACGTAAATTACTGTTGCATTAATGAAGCCTGGATGAAGGCCAGAGCTGGAGCCGATTGGGTCCTACATATGATGTGCATCCGATAGAAGTTAAGACGACCGAGACGTTTGTGCCATAGAGTACGGTAGGGCCTATACCTGTTGAGGTGACAAAATTGGGGACGTAAAATATGTCAAAGATATCGAGCGGGTGTGTCATTTTCCTTGGATTTCTCGACATGAAGCTCCACATCACCACGAAGCGTCTGATAGATCGCATATGCAGACTTTCGCGACTCGCATGTGCGCGAGTCACATACCAGCCATTGATCGTGGGGACTCTTACTCGTATTTTTATTGCGGTAATGGCGAGTGCATAGCTTCGCCTGCCTTGCCTTCCGTTGCGTACGGAGTTTAACCCGGTGTATTTCATCCACGCGCTTCTTCTCTGCGAGTGACCGAATCACGGGGATGGTTGACTCAGACGCTGGCGCCTTCTTTTCCAAACGGGCGGTGAACGTCGCCTCAGCCTTTGTCTCCTTGGATGAGCAAGCAGGCGATAGCTCGGATGAAGTCGGTTGGTGGGGCAGCATCGTCCTTAGAAGGCGGCGATGTGCCACGTGCGTCAGGAACATTGAGCAGGGCGGCCGCATTGCTCTCGGAGGAGTCGATGTTGGCATCACTGGCGCCATCGTAGTCCTCTTGGTCGATGAAGCCTAGCAGACCTGAACCGCCGAGAGTAGTGCGTGCTTTTCGGAGAAGTTGGAGCCGTTTAGCTTCGGATAAGCTTGACTTGATATCCTCAACGTTGGACTCATAACCTTCTGTGAGATGACTAACGGCGGGCGTATATAGGGAAGAAGGGATCCGGTGGCGAAAAAATGAAAAAGGATGAGTGCATATTGGAGAGCATGGATTCGCACTAGCTCGTGAAACGCGTGGTGGTCTATGGGTGCTTAGTGTCTTGTGAACAAACGTTTCTGAGAAAGGAAAAGCATGGCAAACCTCTTACGACAAACCTCTTTACAATTTAACGCTTTTTTTGCTGTCGATGACACTCTTCGCACCATCGATTAAAACTTGCTTTTGGGGTCTTCATTGTATCCCGTTGCACCAGTAAACTTTTCTTTTCTAGTTGCATCCGTAAGTTGAACTCCCACACATAGTTGTTATCTTTGCATAGTAGGTAGGACGAGTCGTATGTGGTTGGACCCATAACCAGTTGAAGTATATGAACAGTACCGTAGGTTTTATAAGCTTGTGTGGTGGAGCCGATTGCAAATCGAGAACATTGTTAGGAATTCGGATACCCACTGGCCCGGATGACCAGGTACTCCATCGATCCCCGTCTATGGGAGATCCTGATCTGCATGATCTTCTGATTGATCTCCATAAACAAATGGATCCGTGTCTTGTTCCTCAATCTCATCTTGTATACCCATTGGTTTGGGGGGGGTACACTCATGAGGTGGAATCTAGATGGAAATAGTTTTCCCGAAAAGCTCGGGGGAAAGTACTTAAAATGTGAGGGTGTGCTACGGTGAAATATTCACCAGAGGACGGGTTAGGGCTGATACTTCAATAAAGTGTCCGAAATACAGTAATTAATAATCACAAAAGGAACGTAAACTCCCACAAAATAGCCTCAAAGTTACAGTAAATTCATACTTCAAGTATCAGTTAATTCCAACATAAACCTTTCCACATTAATAAACTGATCCAAAAACTGGGAAGTGAGGGGTGAGCACTTAGCCCGTCGTGGGACTCCCCGTAAGCCAAACAAAGTGCTTAGCCCTAGTAAATACTTCCGGTGAGCTCAAGTGCGACTATGCGCATCTCGACCGGGTATAAAATGAACAAGGGGGGCATATTATGCCCCCTCCCCCGTTCCTAAAACTAGCACCACGTGGCGCAACAACTTCTTTACTTGCGGAGAGTAAATAGACCCGAAAATTATTGAGCATAAAAATCCAGTACCAAAACATAGATCTGTGTATCACGCCAGGCACTTGTTAGCCCAGCAATTCGAAAATAGAAGAGTCCTTAGCATCTAAATCTTTGTCTGGCTAGTTTTCAGCAACGACACTTCATCCAACAGTATTCATGACACCATTATAATGATTATAATGACTAGCTACCGGATCCTAACCACGCCGCGTGCCGAGCTCTACTCGTAATTGGCTTGGCCGTCACGCATGATTGATTGAGCAATACGTTAGCAACTCCTCCACGCACAACGACCAGACTTTTTGACGTTGATCTCGAATGTCAAAGGTCCTGTCCACGATGCAGTCGTAAAGAGGGATGCATACTATTTTTTACAGCAAACGAACAAATGCGACCCCAGATAACAAATGGTACTAAACCTGACGTGAATAGACTTCTTCATCGTCGCTTTTGGTAAAATTTAAAACCACAGCCCAGCCATAAAACGTAGCTGCTGTCATGCTCTTCTTGTCAGCTTGAGCGCTGGCTGGTTGGCTGCATTTTGTACATGCAGATTGGGCTTTTGTGGATCCGAAGAAGAAGAACATATTTCTCTTGATTTCAGCTTCCGGGGTCTTGCGATGGCGGGTTCCTGCACGTAGCACTCGGGGGTTGGTTGGGAACAGGGCAAGAATCACTTTTCACTCATCCTTTTTTCTACCTTTTCGGAGCGTTTGATAATCATTCGTAAGCGAATCCGTGACCAAAAGAACATCGGAATCAGACCTCCCTCTTGGCCAACTAGACTGCTCCAGTCTACCAGCCGGGAAACAGACAGAATCAGATTTAACGGGTGCTACAGTATTTAACAAGCTTTGTGGTATTGTTGGGTAATTATCGACGTCGCCTCGCTGACGAGGTGCTTGCTAAACGATCGCAATCGCAATTACTCTTGAATAGCTGATGATACTGTCGATGAGCAGCACAAATTGCGCGCTAGGCCTGGGAATTGTTCGGTCCTGTAGTAGGCCCTAGCACTTGAACCAGGGATCGACTGCAAAAATTGATGTAATGTGAAGACACTAATCTCCGATCAGTCACAAAATTAATTTGCAATCCTGAACCTAATCTAGGCTTCAGCAGTTTTTTTTTTAGTTTCGCTTGATAGTAGTAAGTACATTACCTGCGTTGTCAAACCCTTTCGCGCCGTTTTCATTATAGTGACGAAACTTTTCCATGAACACCGTCAATTCATGATCGTTAAGATTGAATGCACGTCTAGGTGTTTTGAAAGTGATTCCGTCCTTCTCGAGGACTTGGAAATAGGGTACTAGCAAGTCCGCAGCAAGCCTTTTCTTTTCGGGGATGTCATTTTTTAACCCCACGGTAAATAAATGGGCTAGCTTGTCGTCGTTCTTCTTCAATGCCAACCTCAGCGCCCCAATCGTTTGCTCCTTCTCCGTCTCGAACTTGAGTTTTCCTTCATTCACATATATTTTTCGCAGCATTATCAACATTGGAGAGTGAAATACGTTGGCCTTCAACGCGTCCATTTTTCCAGTCTCGAAAAACTGCGCTCCAGGGTCGGTATACTTTTTGGCGAAAAACTTGATAAACCTGTTCTGGAGATTTGCTAGTCCAGCTGTATCCCGTGATTCAACATACGAGATCTTTTCAAGAAAGGAAGCTTTATCCTCAAAGCCATTGAACAGGGTGTTGAACAGACTCTCGTCATCCTGTTGTCCACGATTCTTCAGTTTGATGTAATCATCGAGCACTGTTACTTTCACGACAAAGTCTTCCAGACTCGTTTCGTCGTTGAATCGAAGAATCTTGAACACATCACTGTAGGATTTGCGCTTTCGTTTCCAATAGGCCGCCTGCGACTCTAAAAACTCGCGAAAGACAGCCTTTTTTGGCTCGGAGACGACAGCCATGGCGCGTTTGGCCTTAATGGTCGCATATGCCGCCGCTTCATCTCCGAAAACATTTCGCACAATGCTAAACAGCGGCTTGTGTTTAGCTTTCGAAGCTTCCACTAGATCTCTCAACTTGTTGCCATTAATGAGTACCCACGCTCGTTCGATTTCCGTCGCATGTACCCCAGTTTTGGGCATATATTGCTTCACAATGCTAGAATCAAATCGAACTCTCGAATAGAGCGCCGAGAAAACTGGAACCGTCCTGTCTTCTTCGGGCGAGGTTTCATTGGCTCGTACGAGTCTCTTTGCAGAAAGGTCATGCTGGTTGCCGCCTTCGGATTCGACGGTAGCAGAGGACGATGTCACGGTGGTACCGCTGACTATCGAGATATTGCTGATACTATGTAGGAGCACGAAAGTAGTCAAGCAGACAAACGAGTGGAGGAAACGCATACTTTCGTTTCACTGCTTTCAAGGTTGGAAGCAAATTCTCTTGTGAGAAGGGGAACAAAGCCATGGAGCATTGTAGGATTACTATCAACACGCTTTTACGGGGCATCTCCCATCGAGGAAGCCAGTTTTTTTTTGGATAGGATACCTAAGCGCTTCGACCACGTAACAACGGAGTATAATTACTGTACAGTAACATTAAGTATACTCGAAAGGCAAAATTGCCCCACATGTTTGTCGACCCTGAGAATTGTAAAGGAGCGAGATATATTTGGTAAGGCAAAAGGTTATGCATATGTGCCGCAAGAATCCTGATGTATAGAATCT
>MIQA02004881.1:0-42143 GCA_001887855.2 Sclerospora graminicola | reverse complement strand
ATGTCACTATTGGCTCAACACGCTATGTCGAGTTGCAAAACCTGGCCTTTCAAGCAACCACCGATTTGGTCAGCGAAGAGGAAGAAGTGGAAGAGGACCAGGCTCCAATAGTGGCTAAACCAGAGTACCGGACCCCTTCTAGGATATTGACGCGGAGCCGGCCGTCACCAGATCCGGCTGAACGTATTGGCCGAGACGTTGCCCCGATCGCTGAACTGGTTTTGCCCACCCCGATGAAGACGGACGAGCGACGGGATCAGGAGAAAGGACAAGGCAGAGTTACATGTGCGGTCACCCCCGATGCCGGATGGTTTGATGAACAAGATGATACCAGATCGACCCATCCGGCCGATCAGGATTCGGAAATAGCCGAAGGCGGATCGACCCAGCCGGCCGATCAGGATCCCGAATTAGTCGAAGCTGACCAAGTCTGCATTCATGAAGGGGGCGAGCTATATGTTGAAGGCATGGAGGATCAGATGGCGGTGCTACCTGAGGTAACCCCCTGCCCCCCAGCGGTTACTATTGACGATCTGCAAGTGGGAGATCCGGATGTGAACACCCCGGAAGAGATCAGCAGACTGAAGGATATCATATGGAAAAGGAAGCATCTGCTGATCGGGCCAGGAAACGCACTTCCTCCGGCCGCCCATGGGGCGGTATGTGACATTGATGTGAGAGACGCCAAGCCGGTTGCACAAAGGTGCCGAAGAGTCGCCCCCCAGTATCGGGAAAAGCTGTCAGAGCTTATCAAGGGATTGCTGGCCACCAAGATAATTCAGCCGTTCACCTCGCCATGGGCTTCGCCCATTGTAATCATTATCAAGAAGAATGGGGTGGATATATGGGTGCGTATTGACTACCGGCTGGTGAACCGGCTGACTAAGCTAATGGTTTACCCGATGCCGTTGATAAATGACTTGTTGGAGGACCTGGATAAAGTTTTGTGGTATTGCTCATTGGACATGGCTAGTGGATTCTGGGTGGTCTCTATGACCGATCGTGCACGGGAGATCTCTGCGTTCGTGACGCCCTTCGGGTTGTTCGAGTGGAACCGGATGCCGTTCGGCCTGAAGAATGCTCCGCAGATTTATCAACGGCTGATAGATAACGCGCTGTATGGACACTTCAAGATCAAGGCGGATCAAGATCCGGCTCTGGTCGGGGATGTGTTCGCCGAAGGTGACCCGGACCCCGACCCAAAACCTTCAGTTTTGGGGCGGCGGTCTTACATTGATGACATTCTCGTTACGGCAACCACCTGGGATTTACTGTGTGACAAAGTGGAGAAGTTGATGATTACGTGTGAAAAGTGGAATCTTTGGATTAGTGTGGTTAAGAGCTTCTGGGGAAAGACTAAGGTGACCTATTTGGGCCATCAGGTTTCGATCGCCGGATTGGAAGCTAATCCGAAGGATTTGGAGTCCTTGAGTAATCTACCTTTCCCGCGGTCCCTAAAGGCTATGCAATTCGTTTTTTGGCAGCCTGAATTACTTCAGTCGGTTCATTGAGGATTTCGCGGTCTATGCGGCGGTTTTGTATGAATTACGGGAGGTGGGTCACCACAAGCTGAGAGAGCAGGATAGGCAAGCGGAAGCGCGAGCCGAGCCAGCAATATCAGCCAATGGGATGCCGCCCTTGTCAACATTTCGGCCAATGAGATGGCGCCCTTGTCTGCCCCGATAGGCGGCCGGCCGCCGAATTCCTGCGCGGCCGGCCCGGACGACCACATGACCCGAGCGATGGTAGCCTTTGGCATGTTGAAGGCGAAGATGGCGACTACACCAGTCCTGAAACATTTCGATGTTAATAAGGTTCCTGTGGTCATCATCTACGCTAACAAATGGGCCATCTCAGCTGCCCTTGTTCTAGATCATGACGGAGTGTATTGTCCTGTGACGTTCACTAGCCGGACTCTGAAGGCTAATGAACTTAACTATGGGCTAGTGGATAAAGAAGTTTTGGCCTTATTACGGATCCTGGATGTGTGCTATACTATGCTGGTGTCTCGGCCCATCAAGGTACTTTCTAGACGGTCGACCCTGTCATGGCTTCTGACGGCAAATGGAATTGACGGACGGTTGGGTAGATGGGCGGCTCTGCTGTCTCAGTGGTCCCTCGAAGTAATCAAGTGTACTAAGGGAGAAGAGGAGATACAGGGCACGTTAGCGGCCAGCATTACCCCAAGGGCAGAAGTGGAGGAAGCGCTGATAGCTATAGCGCCTCGGAAGCAGCCTCGACAATCCATCATATTACCGCCGCCAACAGTGGGACCCACGGAGGAGCTAATGGTTTTGAGTTTTGACGGGTCGGCGAGTGTAAAGAAGGGAGTCGGGGCCTATAGTGCTATTTTGTGGAGGTTTCCCGAATGGAAAGTGGTCTCTTCCGCCTCGGATTTCACGCCTGGCATAACTGTGAACGAAGCGGAGTACCGAGGGCTTTTTCTTTGCCTAGATCTGCTGGCTGGCCGGACGCTGGGGCGGATCATCATATGTGGTGATTCCAATCTGGTGATCCGGCAAATCACAGGAGAGATAGATTGCAAGGCGCCCTGGCTGAGACTGTTGAACGATCGGGTTATGTCCGCCCCGCGGAAATGGCCGGAACATGAACTGTTACATGTCAAACGAGAGTGGAACAACAGCGCTGACCATCTGGCCACCTTGGCCATGAGAGATCAGGTCGGTCTCACCGTTTCGGATCCAGGATTGTTGGACGGATTTGCAGAAATGAACAAGCTGTCAGAGATAATCAAACCGCCCGCTAGGTACGAGGACCATCCGCCCATACCCAACCGTCCCGAAGAAGAGGAGTATGGCGACCGGGACTGGGAACAAGGCATTCAGACCCTACCGGACCAAGAGATGCCCTGTGGCAACAAGAGGTCCCTCTAAGCAGACCCGCAGGCCTGTTGGACATGACTAATCAGAGGTAATAGTCGAAGTGAAAGATTGGAGTGGAGATGAAAGAAGCACGGATGGATATATTGAAAAGGAAATGGAAGAAAAGAAAGAATCAAAAGAGTCCGGTTGCCCATCCCTATGGACGATTATACTTGTTGCGGAGCCGGAACACTTGAAGTCCACGATGGTCTAAGGGTCGTTTGCGGTATTGATTGCGCCAAGGATCTTGCCGGTCGATGGCCGCCAGAGATTCGGAAAGAGAGGCAGTCTGATCCCGCGCAGGCCTGGGTACCACGTTCCACCCTCCGCTGCACCTCCGCACCTTCGGTTCGGTAGATGGAGTATAAACGGGGAGAGAAACAGGTCCAGGTCACAATCACCATCCCGGATGCCTTCCATGACAAACGCACATAAACGGACCCATGCTTCGGAAGCTCGTCCTCCTCGATTCTTCCGGGCGGCGGAATATGCTCGGAGAGATACGTCCTCTCGTTTATCTTCCGCAGAGATGTACAGAAAATGGGTGGATTCCAGATGGACCAGGCATGGGTCACAGCGAAGTCCTGGAATCTCGTTTAGAATCCCGTAAACCATGGGCCGGACGGAAGTCCCATATCTGGCATCTCAGTGGCCAAGATCCTCCAAGGCTCGGTCTTCATGAGCGTGGCAATGGCACCCGACCTCATCAGGTCGGGGCGCCAAGTCCCTGATGGAGGCGGCTTGCGTGACCGAGGGATTATCCAGAGATGTGGACGGGACAGAGAGTGAGCGAGTTGAGAAGTGGAAATATCGGCAAGACTTAAATTTCTCAGCTGCTCGACCGGCCAAGGCAGGATTGCGGACTGATCCGCCTCACTGGGGAAGCGTCCGTCCGGCAGCCACAAAAGCGGAAGTTTGGGAAAAGGGGGCGCAGGGGCCAGAGTGCTCCGCCGGATCTTGGGTTTGGTCGCCGGCCGGCTGGGTCGACGTTTGGGATGAGGTCCGGCCGGAGCTGGCCGCCGGGTTTTGGCCGGAGTTTTGGAGAAAGGTTTTCCTGGATCGCTCAGATCGAGAGTCAACCACTGATCGGGGATGTCATCTTCATTCTCCTCCACCTTCTTCTCTGCTACTCCGTTGGAATTTAGGGGACGGGCGACCCGAGAGGCCGGGGTGACATAAGTGTCGAGAGGCAAAGAGGAATCAGTCGGCTCATACCCTCCGGATCCAAAACCCGCCGTCGGCGGAGTCTGCAAATCGATAACCTGATCAGGACCTGGGTGATCCACCGTTTGGCTACCAGAATTTGAGAGGCGACGACGGGTGTCCGCGCGAGAGCGAGACAACGCAGCAAACATCTGCTGTTCGTCGTAATCCTCGTCTTCTTCGTCATCATTATATATATACCTAGGGGAGGGCGGATCTGAACCCGAGGATGAATCAGACGGAGAGCCAATCGGGGTACCGGATGGTGAAGCGGCGGCCGAGCCGGATGGCGAAACAGCTTTTTAGCCGGATGGTGAAGCGGCGGCCGAGCCGGATGGCGAAACAGCTTTTTAGCCGGATGGTGAAGCGGCGGCCGAGCTGGATGCCGAGTCCTCTTCGGAGCTAGACGACGAGCCAGGCGTGAGACCAGTTCTCCCCGGTGAAACGGGTGGAGATACGGCGGCGGCCCCATTGCGAACAAGCTATCGTCGCTGTCCGACTCAAGCTCTTGTTCGCTAGCCAAATTAACCGGATAACATCGGTGCAAGGGGGAGGATTCCCTCCTTTTTCTCCGTTTGGGAGAGGCTGGAGGCGGATCGGAGCCGGCCAGGGAAGGGTTAGAACTGGCCGGACGTTTTCCGTTCCCCAATCCCACCGAGGCGGACGAGAGGTCCGAACCGGCCAGGAGCGGATTAGGGCCGGCGGGAAGCTCCCCAGGTCCCGATTCCGCTGAGGCAGATGACCGGGATGATTTCGGTGGGAAGGTTTTCCACTGATCCACCATTCCCAAGATGGCCAAGATGGCCTCTCGTGCACTCAAAGGAGCTTGTAAGAGAGGAGCGATCTGGTTTCGAGTCGATTCAAGCTGGTCTTGTAATTCGCACAACAGGGACCTAAAACGATCCTCTTTTTCCAGCAGGGCGGCGCAAACACGGTCGGCCCGAGTCAGCTCATCATGGGCGTCACAATGACTTCGCTGGACCTGGTAAAGCTCAGACCGCAGCTCCCGTTGCTGGGAGGAAGCTTCTTGCAACTGCTGCTCCAGAGAAGAAATGTGGCGGAGCGCTTGAGCGTGGGACTCCCGCAGGTGGTCTCGGTCGTCCCGCATGGTATCTAATTCGTGGGACACCTGGCGGTGTCGGGCACGATATTGTGATAACTCTTGGGATACGTCGGAAATCTCGGCGGACTATTGTTTCAGCTGTTCCAGCTGCTGGACTGCGGAGTGATAGGGGTATGGAAACCGTAAGCGACCGGGTTACAACACAAGAAGAGAAAAAACACTTACGTTGGAGTTTTGAGCGGTGAACCAACTCCTGATTGGCAGTCCGGAGGGGTTCGACGACGTCTGCCAGCATGAGGAGAGGATTTCTCTCTTCCGTCAGGCTGGCGACTTGGCCTTCGAGATCGGTCACCTGCGTTTGAAGGTCACTCGGTCCCGAGGAAGATTTCCAAACGGCAGCTTCATCGGCCCGGCGGTTGGCGGAGGCGAGTTGCTGGACCAGGTCAGCTTGGATGTGCTCCAAGCTATCCACTTGGGCGGTTAGCATCTCCAGCCTTTTCTCCATCCCTGCCACTTCGGAGAGGGAGGCGGATGGCGCAGCGGCCCGTTGCAGGGCGTCCGTAAGCTGGCCCACAATGGTCCTGAGGCGGGTTATTTCGTATGCTGCTTCTTGACGACTGCGTTTCAGCTCAGAGATTCGGGGTTCCACGCGGTCTAGCATCGCAATAAAGGTCATGCATCTCCGCGACAAAACTTCAGTGTCAGCCTGACAAAATCGGAGCTTCGCCTGAAGGGAAGAGACGGCGGCCTTCAATCTGTCCCGGTCACCGCAAGCCTGACCGTTAATGCGGAGCGCCGTTTCAACGTTAGCGGTCGACAGCACCAGATCGGGAGTACGGGATGAATCCAGCGGTTCTGCGATTTCCACCCCACTGGCGGGCGAATCGTCATCCACTAGGATAAGTCGGCATATGTCATCCTCGTCGATTTGCAGGACTGAAAATATATCAAGATAAGGTCAGCATCTGCGGATGAGATTGCAAGCCGGCCGGGAGACCGACCGGGTTCACGAAAATTGTCATAAATCAGTCAGATAACGTACCAAAGCGGGGCATGGGTAAGAAGGATCAGATCGACTTGGTTCAGGGGAGGTAGTGCCTCAATCATTGTGCGGCTGTGACAAAACACAGGGGTGGCTGTGGTAAAGTGACTTGTGAATTAATTAATGGGAAGGTGTGAAGTACTTTCCCGAGGGCGCCTTCTGATTGGCGGAAAATGCGGACAAAGGGCATAGAGGCCGGATGGCAGTCGCCGAGCGTATCTACCAGCGGCAGGACGGTGCCAGGCCTGGAATCGGGCCAGATGGGTGTGGTCGAGACGTGGGTAGTTGGGCTAGCGGACCAAGCGAACCGGATGACCTCGGATAGTGGACAGCCGAAGGGTGGATTGGTCGGAAGGTATGGGCGAAGGGGCATGAAGGAGGTTGAGTTTCTTAGAGGACGGAGGAGGCACCAGGGTCGGACGTGGAGCTGCCAAGGAAGTGCTAACGCCAGCGGTCAGGTGAGCTTAGATGGATGGCTGGTATCCGGCCGATCCGGCTGGGTTCGGTGTACCGGCCGGGTTGGTACCATCTGGGGTTGGTGTACCGGCCGGGCCGGTACACAAAAGAGCATCCGATCGGAGTTAACCGGGCCACTTCAGGTAAGACACATAACCATCCAGCCGGGCTATTTGGGGTAGGTTACACAAAAGGGAGTATTGGACATAGGGATAAAAATCAGTATACGTTTCGCTTTCTTAGACACAAGTCGCTTTCATTGGTTCACAGCAGAGGGCTAACAAGGTCCCCTCTTGCTGCTATTGGTTTGCCCGGGGAAGGTTAAAGTAACCCACCGGAAGTCCCCTGACCGGGAGTCGCCGCGTTGCGTATACTCACCTCAAGTCGCCCGTGTTTTGAACACGGTTTATCTGTATTGGAAAGTGTGGTAACGTTTTGGCCTACTGTGGAAGATTGTGGAGTTTTATTTGGATTCCCCTTTACGTACACGTTTGGATTTACCCCTTTATTGTCATTGGTTTAGCTGGCCGATCGATTATTCTCGGTCCAGCCGTCGCAGTATACAAACTTCAAGTATATTGCCAGTCGAGCTCCCCGGTGAAGATTTCCGCCCAGGAGCTACCCCTAGTCCTAACCCTCGTCTCCTTATTCGACGGACTTTACACTTTTCGCCCTAGGGTCTATCAAGAGAGCGCAACCGCCAGTGCTGACGGGTACACAAGGTGAGCTTTTCGAACATGGATCATCCAAGTCGTCACGACCAAGGTGATGGAAGTGACCGATCCAGCCGGCTGAATGCCGGATCGGTTCAAAACCTGGATGGACGGAGTACCCCCTCCGACAGTCAGTCATCTGGCCCCCCCGTGGGTGTTCGCATCTCAGGAAGAATTTCTGAGAGCGACTACACCACATAACGTCTGGCCAGGGGTTTACCGGCAATAGAGATAAATACCAAATGAGGAGCAAATGTGTGCAAATGTCGTTTCAAATTTGTGGGCTTAGAACGTAGGGTCTTGGGCAGACGTAGCCCCAACAATGCTTCCAATACATGGACGGAGAGACATTTGAACACTTTCCGCTTACAATTTAATCGCTTTGTCTTCAGCTAATGCATTCATCGACATTAAGACCATTATCTAAAAAAGTTAAAACAAAAAGAAAAAATAAATACAAAATAAGTAGATAGATAATAATCCGATAGCGTCTTCGATAAACACGTGCGAGTGACTATCGCAAAAACCTTCGAGTAGATTCACGTAGTCCCATTTTTGACGTTTATTGGAGATAGTTAAATGAGCCTGGAGATTCGAATTCAATACGCTGCTGCTGTTATCGTTGCAGTTCTAGCAGAACGAATGGCTTGGAATTCAGGACAACAAAAAATAGCTAGCATGACAGACCAGATGTTTCGCATTCAGTCAATTCAGCGATACAATTCGGATAGGCACATGTTACCAACAGTCACTCACAATATGCGGGCTTATGCTATTGTGGTGGAGCCGATTTCCAAATCCATGACCGAAGTCGTGGGTGGAATCCGGATACCCACTGGCCCGGACGACCAACTATCGGAGGGGGTACTCCGTCGGTCCTGATCAGCATCGGAATCAGATGAATCACCATTGTGGTGACTGATCTGATCCTCCCGGTCATCTGGCCGGTCTTCATGCTCGTCAGGATCTATGTTTAACTTCATCTCACCTTGTGTACCCGTCGATCGGGGCTGATTACACTCACTTAGGTGGACTCGGTGACGAAAAGGATGATCTTGATCAGGTCGGAGGGTTTGACCTTCTCGAGACGGGGGGTGTCCTCGGGTGGAAATCTTCACCGGAGAACGGGTTGGGGTCGACACTTATTCAGTATCTAGGCACTGATCAGGAAAGTTCGTCTGATCAGGCCAGCCAATGAGAGAGAGATATAACGAAACCAAGAAAATGCGATCAATCCACGATCTTCCACAGTAATCCACAAACGTTATCTCCACAAAACCTTTACCAATATTATTAACGTGTTCCAAACACGTGCGCGTTGCGGGTGAGGTTCGATCACCTAAAACAAACCCGTCGGGGGCCTTCCGGTAAGCCAAAATGCGTCTAGGCGCGTCTTAACCGGGAATCAGTTGAGCAAGAGGGGACTAATCAACCCTGTGCTCCCAATGACCGCACACGTGGCGGAGCGACTCTTTGCTTTAGGGGGAAAATCTAAACCTGTTATTATATATGCAAAAGTCCTATACCTGTGTACCATACCTCAACTCATGCCTGACCTTTACTTCGAACCTATTTACTTCGTCGCACGGTTGCGTAACACCCTCTTGCCCATCCTGGCTGCACCTTCAAACTGACCTGTACCGACTCTGCCCTGATCACGACCCGACTCTTCAAAAGATCTTCAACCCATCCTGATCTTCAACAAACGACCTTGAAACCACTTGAGATCTGCTCTTCAGCACTTGTTCACTTCGTATATAGTCCGACCAAACCGAGAACTTACTTGCCCTTGCATATCAACGCTGATCATAGGCTGATCGGCCCTGATCACGATCGCCATAGTGATCGACCAAGTGATCAGGTGGTGATCAGGCTGATCAGCCCTTGATCACCTCGGGAACGCTCTGGGTCATCATCATCACGACTCAATTCATCTTCCAAACCACACTTCCGATCTTTATACCCCGTCAGGACAACCATACCACACCGATCTCGGCTGATCAGGCCCGATCAGGCCTGATCAGGCCTTGCCACGTCATCTTCGGACCAACCAAAGTTCACATCACTCACACAACCTGTCAATCCAACATGCCCGATCTTCATTCCTCATCTGATCTTCATTCTTCGGGCATGACAGGCCGATCAGTAACTTCGTATCATAGCCAGCTTCAACCACCACACCATTCAGAGATCGGCTGGTCACCTGCCCTTGGTATGCCATGTCAACAGTCACTATTTTTATTACATCCACGAGAACTCCACTTAGTGACTGTAATAACGATCGTGATCGTGATCTCCATCATTCCGCCAGTGCCTGGGACTGGGCTTAGCAACCATACTTGGCTGATTTCTCCACGTCGTAAATATCCGTTGGCTACCACCTCTGTGTGTGGTCCACTTCGGTCCCAATATTTTCCGATCGCTTCACCACAGCCGCCCCTGAGACTAACTGTAGCCGCACAACGACTGCAGTTCGACTCACTCACTTTTGAACTTCCTCTCTGGTGATCACCATGGCCGACGCAAGCCAATCTCCTCTTCCTTCTTCGTCTTCTTCGGCTGCCCGCCCGATCGCTTCTTCGCCCTCCGTCTCCAGCTCGGCTACCCCTGCGATCGCCCCGATCACGACTTCTACGCCGATCACGACCAGCCTCATCCAACCGACAACTGCTCTCGCTTCATATCGACCGTCTTGGAGTCTTCCTGCTCGACCTCCGTCAGATCGCCCTCTCCGTTCCTTGGAGAAGCTCACTTGCCTGATAGATGGATCGGGCCCATTCACATTGGGGCCCGTGGAGGCTTGTCGGCTACGATCGGAACTCCGAAGTGCCATTCCCGAGTTGGTTTCTCTGTACGATACCAACCGGGCACTTACGGCTGAGTTATCCGATCGTCGGATCGCGGCTGATACCTCGGCACGTGATTCCGCTGATCTGGCTGCCCAGCTGTCGGCTCTCCGGTTAGATCATGACCGGCTTGGCAAAGATCATGACCGACTTGACCAAGACCTGCGGGAACTGACTGATCGCTTTCAGGGTGTGACGATGGAACGTGATCAGTTGTCGGCTGACCTCGCTGCTCTTCGACTTTCCAAGCCTTCGGACACCGTCGCCTCTTTACAGTCGCTGATCGACTCGATGGCTATCACCATCCGTAATCAGGGTACGTTCATCTCCTTCACTCCTTTTGTAGTCCGTATTTGACTCTTCATATTCATTTCCAGATGAACGTATTGAGGCAATGAAGAATTCGATGGTCGAGATGGTAGATCATCTGCAACGCATTGATGATCACCGTCTCAACCGTGATCAGCTGCTGCGTGACAAGATTCGCACTGCCGAGGACGTAGAGCGTCGGGAGATCGAGGCTCGCTATTCGGATGAACAGGTCCAGCTCTTGGCCAAACAACTTTCTGATTCTCGCATCGGCCGTACCGATATACAGAAAAGGTTGTGCGAGAGTCGGAAAGTGGCTGAAGATTGCCGGCACGGACTTAATCTTGCTCGGGTTAAACTTGAAACCCTAGAGCTCGACGATCGTGCCTGGCTTCAGCATAACGCTGATCTGAAAAATCTCGCGGTGCAGACCATGGATAGGTGGGCCAAATCAGACACCGGTTCAGGGTCAGTTCAGACGGCCTTGCAGCGGCTTCCTGGGTTGATCAGCTCGTTTACTCCATCTGGCACACCGCCACAGTCGCCAGAGTTTGCCCCGCCTTCGCCCGCGTCCTCGGTCGCTTCTTTACCTGTTCGTAGTGCTGATCAGTCCGTGATCAGTACTTCAAAAGCTCCTGCGTCATTTTAATCTCGTTCACCAGCGACTCCAAGATCAGCACCTTCGAACTCAAGCTCTGGGAAGCGTAAGCAGACCAGCTCGTCGAAACAAAAGATGATTCCCGCCAAGCGATCACGTCTTGTGGTCGACTCGGATGACGAATCAACTGATTTAGACGAGAGGACGTTGTCTGTTCTGTCGCGATCACGCAGCACTGATCGCCGTACGCAAGTACCAAGTTATTCCGGCGTGAATTCGCTGGCCCAGGCCGTTACTTTGCTGGAGTCAGATAACGACGATGACGATGATCTCGAGGAGGAACCACCGGCTCAAGCTGATCCTGACATTCCTCCGACGACCACTGGGGCAGCGATCGCCCCGCCACCCAATTTTACGGGCGTCTTCATTCCCGCGGATCGATCGTCGATCAGAGAAAACGACTACAGCTACGATCCGAACCAGCCGTTCATGGATCTGTATGTCGTTATGCAGGGGAAGCCGACTTCCGCTCACATGGCCACACGGAAACCTTGGAGTGGTGATCAGGTCTGGGATCTGACGCCTCGGGTTCTCGAAGTGCGGCAGAAAAGCGTCCCTCGCTTGTGGTCCCGCCCGCCAGGCTGGATCTTCTCGATCAGATCGCCGGCACCCAAGGACAAACAGTGGCAACCAAGGTTGCTGACCAGAAGTGCTATCGAACTTATGATCGATTCGGCACCCTGGGATGCCCTCCTGACACCCATGCCCGGGCTGACGTTTCCTGATCGCCCTTGGTTTGTCGAGTTACAAGGACGCTTGGCTTTAAATTACCAGGAACACGTGCAAGTGATATGGGAGGCGACTCACCATTTCCCGATCACGACGGCGATGCGCAAGGATGCGTGGATCGAGCATTACTATCATGCTCGCAAGCGTCGACGCACCAAAGCCGGGGCTGCTTGGGCCACGATCTGTGATTACGTCGTCGAAGGAATCCGGCACGGCGAGTGTGATCTGGACGTTTTCCTGTTCCCTGGCGTCCTGCATCTAACCGTTTGTCGAGCGGGATCGCGAGGACTCAAGGCTGACGGCGGGGATTGGTATCCCGGTTATGGGCACATAACTCCGGTCGCCACACTGCGTGATTGCTTGCTCTGGACCGATCAGCATGAGCCTTGGCGAAACCAGTTCCGATCGAGTCCCATGGATCATCCAGGGTACAAGATTTCTCGCCTGCGCACTAAATATGGTCCGTGATCGTCGGGATAACCAACCTTTATTTCGTTTTCCATAATCTCTTAATATATCACGACAATTCTTGATGATCTTCGCGTTTCATCTTCGTATATCTTGTTCATGTCTCATTATCACTTCCATCTTGTAGGTCGATCGCTCTCGTGCTCGATCTTCATATTTGCTGATCAGTCACAATGTGTCAACCCAGGTTATTGAGATTCCTGGTTATCCTCTTCGTGGGTTTGCATCACTTCAAATCGATTCCTTCTCACCCGATCACGTTCGAATTCTCTCACTAACGCTCCACAGTTCAGATCACGCTCATCTATCCACTCGGGATCGTCATAACCCTTCCAACGAACCAAATATTCACGGTGGGTCCGGCCAAAACGGGTCTTCTTGCTTGATCGGGTATCCAAAACCTTCTCCACCTCGAATTCGTTCGGGTCCAACGTTCTTTCCCAACTATCTTCGGGTAAGAGAGCCTCGTCAAAATCAAACCTTGCCTGATCGTCACATGACAACCTAGTTTTAGGCCGATCAGGGTATTCTCGGACCAGTTTTAACTTCGACAAGTGAACAATCGGGAAAATTCCATAATCAGTACCCGCGGTAATCAGCCGAGCGGCATGATCACCGATTAGTTCGGCTACACGGAACGGTCCATGCCACAAATGTGCTAACTTCTTGGCATATCCTTCTTTCACACGATCCAAGTAAAGCCAAACTCTTGATCCTGGCTCGATATTATGCGAATCGGCCTGATCATTGTTCCGATCAGCTCTTTCTTGGATGGCCCTTCGTAATCGTTCGTTGACTTGTTCCCGCGCATGTTGGTAGTGACGTTGGAGTCCCATACGCCATCGACGAGCTTCGCGATCTCGACCTCGTGTGCAACCAACAGGGATCACCGACTCGATGGTAGATCGGGGGTCCCAACCATATGCCAGATAGAATGGAGTATCTCCCCTGATCCGATCAAACGAGGAATTCAATGCAAACACCAGTCTCTCCGCATATTCATCCCAATCTTGTTGCGCGGAGTCTGCGACATACATCTTGATAGCCCTGGTCAACGTTTGTACCATCCGCTCGGCTTTACCATTCGCCTGTGGACGGTACGCCATGGTCGCGCTCTGTTTCTGGCCAAGCATCTGATTAAAAGATCGGAACACTTCGGCCATAAAACCTGGTTCACGATCATGCCTGATCACTTCACTGGCTCCAAACCGTCGAAAAACACATTCTTCGTAACTGCAAGCGACTTGTTGGGCTGTTCGGGTAGATCCCGCCTTCGCGATCACCAATCCCGTGAATAGATCTGTCCAGATCAGCAACTCGGTATTGCCCTTGAACGATTTTGGGAGGGACGGTATGTGATCCATCGCGATCACTTGGAAAGGGTAGGTCGCCTGGATATTTCCAGGTGATCTCCCCCGGATATTTGGCATACCTTTTCCAGTTTCGCAATCCGTACATGTCCCAACAAACTTTTGTACACTTCGATATAATCCTCTCCAATGGAAATGTTTACGGATCCTGTGATACGTTCGTCCTACACCCTGGTGGCCACCCTCCAAACTGACATGATAATGGTGTAAGATATCAGCTTGTAAAGTCTCCGGGATCACGAGTCTGGCCGATCGGTCCAAATCTGCATCGGCCTGCTCAGCTGGTACATAGTAAAACAATAGATCATTTTCGTCGATCTCGTAGTTAGACGCGATCTTGGCACAATCTTTTGCCTCACTCTGGCTTAGCTTCTCCAGATCACCCTTTAGAAACGCCTTCAAGTCACCGATCCATTTTTCCTCGTCTTGAGCCTAGAGAATTCTTTCGATCCGCATCTCTTGTACTATTTCCTCTGTCAGGCTTTCGCGAGAGGGTAAACTGTTGGGTGGTGATCTGGTTCGTGATCTCGTCGTAATCAAGATCTGGGCTGCTTCCTTTTCATTTTCCACACGGATCAGCTCAGGCAGCCTATTGATCTCCACCAGTTCTTCCAACAGCGCTTGATCAGTGACTATTGATCCAACCTGATCGCGCATAGCCATAGTTGCTAAGTGATCTGCACTCCGATTCCAATCACGTTTCACATGCAACAGATCATGTCTTGGCCCTCCACGTAAGGCTTTCATAACGCGATCATTCAGTAGTTTCAGCCGCGGCGCTTTACAGTCGATCTCTCCAGTGATCTGCCGAATCACCAGATTTGAGTCTCCGCATATAATTACTCTCCCGATCTTTTGCTCTTGCAAGAGATCCAAACCTAGCAGCAGACCACGATATTCAGCCTCATTGACCGTGATACCGGGAGTATAATCTGAACCGGCCGATATAACAGTCCACTCTGGCAGCTTCCATAACAGCGCGCTATACGCCCCTACGCCTTTCTTCACACTCGCTGATCCGTCGAAGCTTACAACGATCAGATCTTCTTCTGAGCCGACGATCGGTGGGGGTATAGTGATCGATTCACGTGGTTGCTTCCGAGGAGCGACCTCGATCAGAGCTTCATCGACTTCTGATCGGGGCGTGATACTGGCTGCCAGCGTCCCAAGAATTTCTTCCTCGCCCTTGGTGCACTTAATGATCTCCAAAGTCCACTGAGATAACACCGCTGCCCATCGCCCCAGTCTTCCGTCTAAACCACTCGCGGATAGTAACCACGCCAGACTAGATCGCTTAGACAATACCTTAATTGATCTAGTTACCAGCATAGAGTAGCAAACATCCAACACACGTAATAACGCTAGCACTTCCTTATCCACAATGCCATAGTTAACTTCATTCGGTTTTAATGTTCGGCTTGTGAACGTCACCGGGCAATAAACTCCGTCGTGATCTTGGACTAGTGCGGCCGATATTGCCCATTTACTGGCATATAAGATCACCACGGGAATTTTCTCCGGATCGAAATGTTTCAGTATCGGCGTCGAGATCATCTTCGCCTTTAACATACTGAAGGCTACCATAGCGCGATTCATCTGATCTTCTGACCCTGGCACCGTTCGATCAGTTGGTGATCCAATCTCGAGATCCGTTTCAGTAGCTTCAACCTCGTGATCAGTCCCAATTGGTGATCCTCCCATCCGATCACGTTCTCTCAGGCCATGATAATCAACTTCCTTCAATTCATCGTAGATCGAGAAGTCCTCGATAAATCTGCTATAATAATTCAATGATCCGAGGAAGGATTGCATGGCCTTCAACGATCGGGGAAAAGGTAAGTTGCTGAGAGCGGCTAGATCTTTCGGATTTGCTTCCAATCCTTGGATCGATACGTTATGGCCGAGGTAAGCGACCTTGGGCTGACCCCAGAAACTCTTGACCACACTGATCGACAAATTCCAACGCTCGCAGGTGTCTAGGAGTCGTTCGACCTTATCGCATAGCATATCCCAGGATGTTGCCGTGACCAAGATATCATCTATATATGATCGCCTTCCCAATACTGATCGGCCCTGATCTTGGTCTGGCTCACCTTCCGTAAACACATCATGTAGATCAGTGGCTTCCCGATCAGCACTGATCTGGAAATACCCATAGAGAGCATTGTCGATCAGCCTCTGGTAGATCTGTGGGGCATTCTTTAGTCCAAACGACATCCGATTCCATTCAAAAAGCCCAAAAGGTGTAACGAAAGCCGATATCTCTCGAGCGCGATCAGTCATCGAAACCACCCAGAAACCACTAGCCATATACAACGAACAAAACCATAAAACTTTATCCAGATCTTCTAATAAGTCATTGATCAGGGGCATCGGGTAGACCATCAACTTCGTGAGGCGATTCACCATTCTGTAGTCGATACACAATCGAATATCAACCCCATTCTTCTTAATCACAATCACAATCGGTGATGCCCACTGCGATGTTGATGGTCGGATGATCTTTGTACTCAGCAAACCCTTGATCAAATCGGATAACTTTTCCCGGTATTGAGGTGCAACTTTACGACAACGCTGAGCGAGCGGTCTTGCATTTCCCACGTCTATATCACAGAAAGCTCCGAACGCGGCTGGGGGTAGGGCGTTACCTTTCCCCATCAGTAAGTGACGCCTCTTCCAGATGATCTTCTTGAGCTGATCGATCTGCTCGGGCGTGTTCACTTCGGGATCACCGACCTGTAAATCTTCCATGGTGACTTCTGGCATATTCGGCGTTACTTCCGGTAACACGGCCATCTGCTTCTCGATACCTTCAATGTACTGATCGCCACCTTCGTGTATACATCCACCTGATCTACCTTTTTCTGATCGGCATCATCTTGAATCGCCCCTTGTACGTTACTCGACCGATGGTTTACTTCGGGTTCACCCTCCTCTGCAATGAATTCAGCTGGTTCATCCTCCTTTTCTTCCTCATGATCGTGTTTGAACTCTCCACTGTCCTTTCCGCTAGCTGGGTCCGTTATTTTCGGTGAGCCGGGCCTAATTATACTCAATATCTGTGGACCTTCTTTGACCCGGCCTTCCCCTGTCGCTTCGATCGATGGCCTCCTGATCAGCAGCTTGGTCGGCGTAGAATATTCCGGCTTCTCGACCATAGGTGAAGTATCTTCATCCGCTAGGTCTTCATCACTGATCAGGTCCGTGGTGGCTTGATAAGCCAGGTTCTGCCATTCAATGTATCTTCGTGATCCCACTGAAACATATCCGATCTGTCGGGGTACTTTCCCTTCAGGTAACCACATCCCTAAGATCATGTCTTCATGGATGATCAGCGGCTGATCGGATATATTTGTGACTCTGATGTAGCTTGATCGGCCGATACCTTTAACGAACGTTGGCTCCCAACGTTCGCCACGGGTCAGCCACAATTTATGTTGCCGTTCACTCGACCGAATCATGACATCGACTGATCTGGATACCCCAATGTTCTCGTACTGACCCATCTTTAACATCCGTACATGAGTACCATACAAAGGTCGTCGGCCAGATAACTGAATCTGCACTTCATCCGGCAGAGCCAGGGTTCCATGAGATAGGTCAAGTCGTATACCGGCGGGTACCATAAAATCCATCCCCAATATCGCGTCCTGACCGGCTAGCCGGCCAACCCAAGCATTAAAATAGTAGACTAGGGATCCTGCCAGGGTGATCTTCACACGTGATCGTCCTTCCGTCATATATGAACTCTCGCCAATCCCAACACATTCTTGCCTCTGGGTACTGTCTATACGACATCCCACCTTACGAGCAAAGGCGGAGTCGATGATCGAGACTTCCGCCCCAGAGTCAAATAAAATAGTGGCTTTCTCATTGTTGACCTTTCCATTAGCTTTAGCCTGTTTAAACCACTTGTCGGGAGAGTGATACTTCCAGTATCCACGGGATTCACCGGGCAGTAGATCCAACTCCATGATCACGTCCGATCGGGAATATTCATCCACTCAGAGACTGTAGATCGGACACCGATCGATGCAATTTGAATAAGAACATGTATTGTCGGTTATCTCCTTTTCCTAAAACTTATTCCCGCTACCGACATATGCATAAATGCAGAACATAGATCGCTCGGCTCGAACCAGATTCCAACCTGGCGAGCGATCTAGTTTAACATCTTCTCAACATCTGGTGGGAGCATACCAGCCTGTTTAGTCGGCACATACCACTTGCGCATCAGATTAAAGAAATATTCGATAGGGCAGGCGCCGGCGTCATGAAGCTTCCCACAGGTCTTGCACACGAAAAAACAGTGATCAGAAGGGTGACCTTTACGATCGCATTTTCCACACGTAATTCTTTTCCAACAATCACGATCTCCATGTTTGGTTGACCCACAATGCACACATTTCTTACGAGATCGGTCCTGATCAGGTTGAATACCACCAGGTTTCCGTCCGTCCACACCATTAGTCGATGATCTCGGGCGATACATTGGTTCTGTCGTAAATACATGACGGTACTGTTCCTCGTCTGAACTTAGACTCGACTGGCCACTTTCTTCTTCAGAGCCTGAACTGTCTGATTCTTTCGCGATCATTCGAATCGCTCTAGCTGGTCGGGCCGCCGGTATCTTACCCTGATCAGGGTGTGGCTTGGACCGGTAACGGTTCGATCCTACCTCGACCTCGGGTTGTCGACTCTTGGCCCGCTGCAGCGTCCTTAGAGTCAGTTCCAGTTGTTCTGAGTCCTTTATACGTAGAAGGGTTAGCTGATCAGCCAGATTGCGATTATCCAGAGTCCCAATTAAGTGTTCGACATGTTCACGGGCTATGTCCGGGTGTCGTGGGTCCTTGATCGGCATTTTCGCGCGTAGACCAGCAACATTCAACCGATGTAAGTACTCGATCGGCGTCTCGTCGGATCTTTTCTTCATGTGGTAGTACTGTCTAGCGACAGACACCCCCGAGTTGCAATATTGTTCTTCAAACTCTTCACACAACCGAGGCCACTTCAGACGCACTTCACGACTTAGCTGTTTAAGCCAGTTCTTGGCCGGGCCTTTCATTAGATCAGCGAAGATCAGGCATCTTTCAGCTTCCGGTGTCTTGTCCCTCAGAAAAGCTGACTTAGTCCGGCTTAACCAACCTCTGGCCTGATCGTCATCCATATCTTTGCCAGTGAAATCCTTCAATTCCGAGATCGCAGACATTCGTACTCGGGTGATCGTTCCTGATTCACTGTCAAATGCCTGCGCGGAGGCCATATTCGCTCTACGAGGCATCTCAATGTCCAGATCATCTGGATCGAAATGTTGGCTGATCTCGCCCTCTGACTCCATGTCCACATCACTCCGCGGGGGTGATCGGTGAAATCGGTCCTGGTGATCGGCCTGGCATATCGAACGAACGATTCCGGCTGATCGGACTGATTCCATCTCCACATCCACGGGTCTCTTGACCGATTTCTCAGCAGACTGATTCATATTCGGTGCCGATCGCCATGGTTGTCCTTGTCCAGGTGTGTACTGAGGCAATCCATATTGATCACCCGCAAATCGGTTCATCATTGTCGCGAACATGGCTTTTAATTGCTCTGGGACCTCCGGCATGTTGGTATGACCAGTGTTGGAGGTCGGACTAGCCTGTGGCACTTCCTGAGCGTCTTCGAAACTATCGTCCGATTCGACTCTACCAGGTTCCGGCTTTCTCTTCCTGTTCTGCGACTCGATCTTGGGTTCGTCTGCTGGATCCCTTTCGGGCCCAACGTCATACGTGTGATCCCAACCGAGGAGTCGGTGGATGCCGCTCCAGATTGTGATGACGATTGATAGATCGACTCGATATCCATAGGATACTCCACCAACTGTGATCGGTGCGAAGGATCCGCGATCGGCGACTGAACCACTGGGTTCGCCCCTAGTAACGAGGCAAGATGATCATACAGGGTGATCATAGATTCTCTGATCGTCTCTTGATCCAGATCGAATAGCATATTCGCGTCGAAGGCACCAGTAGTGAAGCCAACCTCGTCGATCTGCGCCAAGAGGTTCCTGATCAGATCAAGTTGACTGCCTGTGATCACCGGCCGGGTCGCTCGACCTTCCAGCTTCCCGATGATCTTAGGCTTGATGATCTTCATCACTGGGTTGGTAACCAGGAACTTGCGAAACTCTCGAAGATAGAACAGTCGTTCCACATCTTGGACAGTGGTCTTCTCGGCTGGTTCGATCTTCTCTTCGTCTTCCTCGAAGATCTTCGGTTTAGGTTTCACATATTTTTTAGGTGGATCGCAATGATCCGCCCCCATATTTTTTCTGTCTTTTTCCATTTTCTTCTTATGCATAGGATCAAGGTTAACACCTCGATCCTTTCCTGGGTTATAGTCAACTTTACTATAACCCAGATCGGCCCCGATCGGGGCCATGTGGGGAGTTATTTCATCTTTAATCTCGACCTGGCACTCCACCAAACCAGGTCGATCATCGCTTCCTTTAGAAATGGACAGCATCGGAGGCGATACGCCTTCCTCCAATACACCCGAAAAAGTTTCCTCCACTTTGATTTTCACATCTTTTTCATCATCAAAGGAATCACGGTGATATCCTGAGTCACCAAGTGATCCGGGCACGCGCACCATTGTGGTGGAGCCGATTTCCAAATCCATGACCGAAGTCGTGGGTGGAATCCGGATACCCACTGGCCCGGACGACCAACTATCGGAGGGGGTACTCCGTCGGTCCTGATCAGCATCGGAATCAGATGAATCACCACTGTGGTGACTGATCTGATCCTCCCGGTCATCTGGCCGGTCTGGATGCTCGTCAGGATCTATGTTTAACTTCATCTCACCTTGTGTACCCGTCGATCGGGGCTGATTACACTCACTTAGGTGGACTCGGTGACGAAAAGGATGATCTTGATCAGGTCGGAGGGGTTGACCTTCTCGAGACGGGGGGTGTCCTCGGGTGGAAATCTTCACCGGAGAACGGGTTGGGGTCGACACTTATTCAGTATCTAGGCACTGATCAGGAAAGTTCGTCTGATCAGGCCAGCCAATGAGAGAGAGATATAACGAAACCAAGAAAATGCGATCAATCCACGATCTTCCACAGTAATCCACAAACGTTATCTCCACAAAACCTTTACCAATATTATTAACGTGTTCCAAACACGTGCGCGTTGCGGGTGAGGTTCGATCACCTAAAACAAACCCGTCGGGGGTCTTCCGGTAAGCCAAAATGCGTCTAAGCGCGTCTTAACCGGGAATCAGTTGAGCAAGAGGGGACTAATCAACCCTGTGCTCCCAATGACCGCACACGTGGCGGAGCGACTCTTTGCTTTAGGGGGAAAATCTAAACCTGTTATTATATATGCAAAAGTCCTATACCTGTGTACCATACCTCAACTCATGCCTGACCTTTACTTCGAACCTATTTACTTCGTCGCACGGTTGCGTAACACCCTCTTGCCCATCCTGGCTGCACCTTCAAACTGACCTGTACCGACTCTGCCCTGATCACGACCCGACTCTTCAAAAGATCTTCAACCCATTCTGATCTTCAACAAACGACCTTGAAACCACTTGAGACCTGCTCTTCAGCACTTGTTCACTTCGTATATAGCCCGACCAAACCGAGAACTTACTTGCCCTTGCATATCAACGCTGATCAGAGGCTGATCGGCCCTGATCACGATCGCCATAGTGATCGACCAAGTGATCAGGTGGTGATCAGGCTGATCAGCCCTTGATCACCTCGGGAACGCTCTGGGTCATCATCATCACGACTCAATTCATCTTCCAAACCACACTTCCGATCTTTATACCCCGTCAGGACAACCATACCACACCGATCTCGGCTGATCATCGGCTGATCAGGCCTGATCGGCCTTGCCACGTCATCTTCGGACCAACCAAAGTTCACATCACTCACACAACCTGTCAATCCAACATGCCCGATCTTCATTCCTCATCTGATCTTCATTCTTCGGGCATGACAGGCCGATCAGTAACTTCGTATCATAGCCAGCTTCAACCACCACACCATTCAGAGATCGGCTGGTCACCTGCCCTTGGTATGCCATGTCAACAGTCACTATTTTTATTACATCCACGAGAACTCCACTTAGTGACTGTAATAACGATCGTGATCGTGATCTCCATCATTCCGCGAGTGCCTGGGACTGGGCTTAGCAACCATACTTGGCTGATTTCTCCACGTCGTAAATATCCGTTGGCCACCACCTTTTCTTCTTAATCGTGATCAACCTTTTCCCACCCATCAACCGTCATATGTTGATGGGTGTTCTATCGTCACCAATCAACGGCCATGTGTGGTCCACTTCGGTCCCAATATTTTCCGATCGCTTCACCACACTATCACCACAGTCTTTTACCGGATTTGTAAGTCTTCCGTTAGCTACGAATCACAGTGTCCTGTGCTTGCATAACTGTTTTTGTTATCTAGTATGCCAACGCAACGAGCCGGATTTGAGTGTCATTTCCGATATGATTTCCGTCGCTCAAAATCGCAAGCCCTGGTGAATATTTAACTCTGAAACCACCTATTCTATTTTGTGACAGTAGTGGTTCTCACGGTTCGGAGGTAGGTACTTTGTAGGCAAAACTGACCAATCAGAGCATACCTTCGGTTTGCCTACAAATCCCTTTTTTTCACACGTTTGCCTTCAGCTAGAATCGCTGAAGGCAAAAACGAGAAGTTGTAGGTATTTTTGATTGGCTAATTTTTGCTTGGAAGCACCCAATCGGACTTAGTTAAAGATAGAAGATAACTGTACCGAGTCATGATTCACACAAAATACGAGTTTCTTTTACATCATTGGCTTAAATCGAGTCTGTGCGCACTTGCTGAATGTAAAAGGTTCTCACGGTTGGAAAGTCGTAGATACGCACTGATAGGCTAGTTTTGCCTACCTACAAAGTACCTACTTTCGAACCGTGAGAACCACTAGTAGTATATCTCTCATTTTATGTGCGGGAGGGGGTGTCCAGTACAATGTAAGTCTTATCATGATGATAGCTAACACTACTGGCGATTTCCTTTACCTTTCGTTTCAATCCATGGTAGTGCAGCCGACACGCGTGAAAACTATTCAATGTCTTCGAGTCCGACTGCGGATGATGAGACTGGCAAGATTCCATTCGGTTGGTTTAGAGGGCGTCCCACTCGTCCGGTGTGCCAAAGCTGCAGGAACATCTTGCCACCACCGCGCGTGTCACTTTTTTTCATCTCTCAATTTTCTCAGGAGTAAATATACCGGGAGCACCGAAATAACCACGTGCTGTGGGACTTATGTTAGTCGCTTCAGCAATAATTAACCTCCCCGGAGTGCTGCGCTGCGCGTAGTATTCGGACACGAGGTCAGTAGGCACGCCCTTGTCGCCCATCCGAAGTCTTGTGAGTGGCGCCATGACCACGCGATGCTTCAACTGCACGGGGTTGCTCTTGCCGCCAAGCGTTAATGGAAAGAAGAGCTTGAATGTTGAGGAAGCCATGGAGACTGTAGATTGGAAGTGACGTGTGGGAGGACGAACCTAATAATCTATTGATATTGATGATGTCAATAACCGAGACTTACTGAATTTACCTAAAGCAAGAACTCTACCGACATAAAGCTTAGAGTCTTCCATAAAACTAAAATATAAGCCATCGTACTTGAATGCTTGACGCACGATACCAAGGCGGTATCTTCATCAACTGAAGTGCTATCTACAACAACTCAAATGTCGTAAAGGGCGATTATAGAAATCCACCAAACGGAGTGTAAACTAAAAATGATTGGCAGATATTTTAAATAAAACTGACGGTAACCCTTGCCGGTGGAACAAATTTGTTCACACAGGTTTAACGATCAGCCACGGGGTCTTAACTCGTCAATTACGACCTGACGTTAAGACTCACCGGTGGAGATGCTCTAAAGGTCGTGGCCATAATATTTTCTGCAAGAGGGAGCTAATTTCCTCAACGCAACGAGTCGGATTTGAGCTCTGAAACCCCCTATTATTCGCTGAAAATTTTACTCTGAAACCCGCTCTTCTATTTTGTGGCAGTGTATCACTATCACGAATTTTTACCACTTATTGCAATTTTCTTACTGTACTATCACAATAGATCGATTTAATTGGTTAAAATTCGGATGGGTATGAAAATTCTCAAAAAAGCAAGCTTCTCACATCTCTTCCCATGATCTACGCACCCTTAGCTCTTGTTGCAGTGCTTGTCTCAGCACGCTCTATTGCCGAGTGGTCCCCAGACGTAAGCGAAATATCTGATTCTATTGTGTATCAACGCCCTCCAGCTGTTGGTAAACGAAGGCTACGTATACACGATGAAGCGACGAAGAAATTGGACGAGGAAAGAGCAGGATCACCGCCACACATCGATCCCCAGCTCTTAGCGCCATTGATGAGAGAGGGAGAAAGCAGCAGTACCAATCCTCTAGCTTCCATTATCGAATCCCCCATATCATCATTGATGAAAGACAAGAGCGTTGCTGCGCATCTAGCTTCCTATGTGCCAAACAAGGATGTGTCCCTCCTCAAAAGCAACATAGCATTCACGGATCGGATGGAACAGTTAGATATCAACGTCGATAATGTTGTAGCTGCTGTGCAAACTTTACGAACAACAAGAGGGATTCCAAAGTACAACGATTACACGCTCACTTTAATGGCTCTCGGAAGTGAATACTTCAAACAAGTCGAAAGGATCGGCACCAACATTGAGCCGATAATCCAACCCAAACTTAAAACTGTCATGAGCGACTATGTAAAATCCGACCAATTCAAACGTTGGATTGCTGACCGTATGAGTTCTCATGTCTCACTTCAGAAAGTGTATGGAAAGATGCGCTGGTTAGTAGCGATGGAAGGCTTTAAGATGAGTGATGATGAGGATCTAGCTGATATGGCTTTTGGGAGCGAGCTCTTAAAAATCAGCAATTTCGAACTTACCTTGCCCTCGCCGACCCATGCTGGAGATAAAATTGAGACCCTTGACCAGCTTACACATCAGATAGAACAACTGGCCAAGCGACGAGATGTCGACCCCAAAGTTAGAGATAAGCTCCGAACTTTTGTCGAGGATCCAGGCTCTATCGGCAAAACCAAAAAAGAGCTACTAAGAAGAGCAAAAGACGCGGTTTTGGATGACGAGGTAGATCATCTCAAACGCAACAAAGCGTTCATACAACGGATGGAAAAGCTAGGTATCAACATTGATGATGTTAAAGTTCCTGTGCGAGAGCAATCAGGGATTTTACAATACGATGATTACAGTCTCTACTGGATGGTTCTCGGGAACGAATATTTCAATAAAGTCGGAAGTTCCAACATCGAGTTGATACGCCGAAGGAATTTTGAGTGGATCATGGGCACGTATGCGACTTCCGGTGAATATAAAAACTGGAGGGCTGAGCGGAAGTATTTTCTTGGCAACAAATTTGAAATATTTCAAGGGAAGATGTGCTTGTTAAAACGCGATAAACACTTGAAGTTGTTGAAGGGTGACGCTCTCGCTAATATGGCTTTTGGCAGCGAATTCTTTCCAGCCTACAAAATCGCTCTTAACTTTCCCCCGCCGATGAATGGTGTAGCCAAAAGCGAAACCCTTGACCAGCTCAAACATCAGATAGAACAACTGACCAATCGACATGACGTCGACCCCAAAGTTAGAGAAAAGCTCCGAGCTTTTGCCGAGGACCCAGGTTTTATCGGTAAAACCGAAGAAGAGCTTTTTAGAAGAGCTAAAGACGCGGTTTTGGATGACGATTTAGATCGTCTTAAAAGCAACAAAGCGTTCACACAACGGATGGAAGAGTTAAAGATCAATATCGATGATGTTAACGGTCCTATGCAAAGGTTACGAGAACAAGTAGGGCCTTTGAAATACGACGAGTACAGTCTCTACTTGATGGCACTCGGGAGCGAATATTTCAAAAACGTCGGTGCCAACATCAAGTCGCTACACAAAAACCAATTTATGAGGGACATGAGGGAGTATGCGACTTCTGATGATTTTAAACGTTGGAAGGAGGCGCGTAAGTATTTACTTCGCGGAATACTGGAAAATGTTTATGGAAAGATGCGCCGGTTAAAACAGGATGAACACTTGAAGTTACTGAAGGATGAAGAGCTTGCGAATATGGCTTTTGGGAGCGAACTCTCTAAAGTCAGCGAAAGCAAACTCACCCCTCTCCCGCCGATCCAGAATGAAGATAAAATCGAGTCTCTTGACCAGCTCAAACATCAGGAACAACTGACGAATCGACATGACGTCGACCCCAAAGTTAGAGAAAAGCTCCGAGCTTTTGCCGAGGACCCAGGCTTTATCGGCAAAACCGAAGAAGAACTACTTAGAAGAGCGAAAGACGCGGTTTTGGATGACGAGGTAGATCGTCTTAAAAGCAACGAAGCGTTCATACAACGGATGGAAGAGTTAAAGATCAATATCGATGATGTTAGCGGTTCTATGCAAATGTTGCGAAAACCAGTAGGGTCTTTGAAATACGACGAGTACAGTCTCTACTTGATGGCACTCGGGAGCGAATATTTCAAAAAAGTCGAACATAACGGCGCCATTATCGAGTCACTACACAAAAAAGAATTTGAGAGGGACATGAAGATGTATGCGACTTCCGATGATTTTAAACGTTGGAAGGAGGCGCGTAAGTATTTACTTCGCGGAAGATTAGAAAATTTGTATGGAAAGATGCGCTTGTTAAAACACGATGAACACTTGAATTTGCTAAAGGGTGACGAGCTCGCGAATATGGCTTTTGGGAGCGAACTCTCTAAAATCAGTGAAAGCAAACTCACCCCTCTCGCGCCGATCCAGGATGAAGATAAAATCGAGACCCTTGACCAGCTCAAACATCAGATAGAACAAATGGCCAAGCAAAATGACGTCGACCCCAAAGTTATTGATAAGATGCGAGCTCTTGCCGATGACCCAGGCTCTATCGGCAAAACCAGAAAAGAGATACTAAAAAGTGCAAAAGACGCGGTTTTGGATGACGAATTAGATCGTCTTAAAAGCAACGAAGCGTTCACACAACGGATGGAAGAGTTAAAGATCAATATCGATGATGTTAACGGTCCTATGCAAAGGTTACGAGAACAAGTAGAGCCTTTGAAATACGACGAGTACAGTCTCTACTTGATGGCACTCGGGAGCGAATATTTCGAAAAACTTGAACGTGACGGCGTCAACATCAAGTCGCTACACAAAAACCAATTTATGAGGGACATGAGGGAGTATGCGACTTCTGATGATTTTAAACGTTGGAAGGAGGCGCGTAAGTATTTACTTCGCGGAAGATTAGAAAATTTGTATGGAAAGATGCGCATGTTAAAACACGATAAACACTTGAAGTTGCTGAAGGGTAACGAGCTCGCGAATATGGCTTTTGGGAGCGAACTCTCTGAAATCAGCGAAAGCAAACTCACCCCTCTCGCGCCGATCCAGGATGAAGATAAAATCGAGACCCTTGACCAGCTCAACCGTCTGATAAACCAACTGCCCAGCGGAGGAAATGGCGAACCTAACGTAAAGAAATCACTGGAAGATATTTTGAAGAAGGACCCCAAAGCTTTTATCGGCCAAACTGCAAAACAACTGAAGAGAAAAGCAGACCACGAGTCAGTCGGTGTCCTTTTGGGGGAAGAAACAAACAAAAAAACACACGTCGAGTAAATTTAAACAATATTTGTTCGACTGATGTTTGTGACAACGCTGCATTCTACTGTGGATTAACACGAAGGGACCACATTTTGGACGACTCAAGATAACAGAAGTGGATATCATTAGTTTTCGGAGCAATCTTCTTGGTTTCATTAACATGGTTGTCACGATGTCAGGTAAACACGTAGTAGTTGACAGTCGACGGTAGGCCGGTAGGTGAAATCAGCTTAATGTCGATAATCGAAGAAATAAAACAAGGTTAAAGTTAACAATGCAATGTATATTGAGAAGTGATTATCGACTAACTATTCGATCTCTTCTACTGATCTTAAACCTATTCTTGACTTGCATAACCAACCCGCCATCCCAGGAAACTCATGCGACTGCATCTTCGACTTTGTGCGTTTCTATTTCTAAAGTTCACACTGCTAAAAGATTATTACAGTCACACCTCCCAATGAGAACACCCCTACGTGGAGCAAATCCTGTATCTGTACCCACAAGTGTCAATGGACGAGCGAATTCCCCCTTTACGTGAGTCATTTTATAAGTGGTCACCAAAATCACCAAAAAATTTCTAGGGTCGTGACTTCAGCCATGACACCAGTCCTCTTATTTCGCAAAAAAATGACCTTGTAAGCTCGTTTGACGAGGTAAACTTTGAATTTAGCTTTGCTAAATGTATGGGTCAGCACATACCTGCCTTCTTCATAAGTGGGTCGTCAGTTGCCGGTGTGCGAAGAAGAGCATCAACAACGCACAGCGCAGACAATCCTGCAAGCGCGCGCTCTGAATCAAAATGGCGGCTTGACTGCTCAGGATGGAATGAAGACGACCAAGGCACCGAAGCTGCATACCTTTCGCAACAGGCTTCGTCCATATAGAAGCAGACGACAAAGTCCCATCAGCCACAATGGCCACTGGTGCCGGTAATAAAAAAATCCTACAAAAATGCATGTAATAAGCTGGATGACTTTGTAACGTAGAGAAAGCCTTGAAGACGATGATCCGGTGGCCGAATATTACGCAGCGTCCGAAGTCGAAGTGGAGATTCTTGGTGCAGAGAAGTCCTCCAAGAAATCGGACTACAAGTAAAAAAAAACGAGATAATCCACATGGACAATCAATCGTCGATCAAATCCATGAGTGAAAACGATTGATTTTCAAAATTGAATCATATTGACATTAGATTGAAATTTATGATGTCTAAAATGAAAGATGGAGAAATCAAGGCACAATACTGCGCTACAGACGACATGATGGCTGATATCTTGACGAAGGCCTTACCTTATCCGAAGCTCGCGAAATTACGCAGTGAATTGGACTAATATAAAATTCACACTGAGAAGGAGTGTTAGAAATTTCGGGTTTCACACGTTTCTGGTGCACGGTAATACAGTCAGACCTCCTTAAGTAGTGTACTCACGAACCAAGAAAATTCGACTGGCCCAGATATGGAAACGTCATCTCTGCGGGGTGATATACGGTACTACTGTACTTGAGCTTTTGTGAAGTTACGAGTCTATCGTATACAATGATTAAGTATATGCCAAAGGTTCTTTGCTAAGAACACACATGTTTGCTTGTGCATTTTTCAGAACTAGAGACACGAAAAAAATCTCATCCTGATATTTGGTGTCAGAAGGTTGCCGAAGTTCATTGCCCGTGGGGTAGATGGAGATGTACCGACGCCGTCGAGCGAGGGTCAGATCCGACAGGTAAATTCTATCCGTGGACAAGAAAATATGTCAACCTGTCAAAGTCCCTTCTTTCTGAATACGAAATGCCTTAGATACATTCGCAATATAATTAGTCTAACAGAGCAACTCATAGAGGCGATAAGGCTGACCAACAGCGCTAATGGTAGCAATAAGTACGATATGTGTTTACTGAATAGAAAATTCACTTTTCTTTCCACACTAGTACAGAATTACTGCAATTGCAAGGTACGCGGGAAATGCGGCTGAGCCCGAAACTCTTCTACTTAGCAACGTTTTGGATGGATGGCATATATTCCTCAAGCAGTTGCAGCATTTGTCAGGTGCAATGCTCTGTGTGATTCTTTGTTAGCGACCCACGAAACATTTCCTTGCTTTCTCCATAAACAGTTGATTATTATTCCGTTCAGCTGTATTATGTCACCGGTTGTTGATTTTCTATCGTTCTTGGACCCAGCGTAATCGGCGTCGTTGTAACCTTCGATGCGATGCTTTGTCTTGTTTTTGTTGCTTTCGTATCACATGTGAGGTTTTAATTCTATTGTGCCTTTTAGGTATCTTAGGACACGTTTCGCTAAATTCTAGTCTACCATTGTCGGAGCATGCGTTCTTCGCGTGCCTTGTGCACCGCGAAGGAAATATCTGGCCGAGTGCACCGTGAAACCTAGAGCAATGCCCCTACCAACGATTGAATTTTTTTTATTGAAGGTAGCTCACCTTTTGTCGTTTTTGTTTTCAAAAGATTTTGATTTCCCTGGTTCAGGTCTTCGTATTCGCTGTTGATCGGTGTCTTCACAGGGTTTGCGTCTTCAAGGTTGTATTCTCGGAGCATGTGTTCCATCATGACTTTTTGATTTAACGTATATCCGCTGTTTTTGTCTTATGTGACTCTCATTTCTAGAAATTTCGAGACTTTGCCCAAGTATTTGATTTCCAGCACTTTCAATTCGTTGAAATATTCGTCCACGAGCTCCTCCTGCGCTCCAGTCACCAGCAAGTCGTCGACTTAAACTCCTGCGATTGTGGTAGAGTCATTAATTGTCTTGTAATACAAACACATGTCTGTGATGCTTTGTTTGAACCCTGACTTGATTAGCTTCCCATGTAAAAGTTGGTTCCAGAGTCGTCCAGCTTGTTTTAAACCATAGAGAGTCTTTCGTAACTTTAAAACCGTCTTTGCTTCATCAATGTCTTCGTCATAACCTTTAGTATCTAAGCTCATGCCTTGTGGTATGTGTAAGTAGAATTCGTGCTCCGTTTCCAGCGCTTCTACGTAAGCGTTAGGGATGTCACCGTGTTTCGCACAAACGCCCCAAGTTTTCGACAAAGCTAGGATTAACTTCACGGTTACAAGCTCCACCACCGCTGCAAAGGTTAAATTGTAGTCACTTCCAAGTCTTTGCTCGTTTCCTCAGGCTACTAGTCGCGCTTTGTACCGCTCGATATCTCCATTTCTGTCGGTTTTTTTCTTGAACACCCATTTGGTGTGCAGCGGGCGGTAATCCTTTGGTTTTTCTTCGATGGTCTATACTTGGTTGCGTTCTAGAGCCGATATTTCTTCACCAATCACCTTCATCCAGTTCCCTTTGTATCCACTCTTCATTGATTGTCCAAAACCCTTGGGATATATCTCGGAAATATAATTTACGGTTTCCCGTGTTTCGTCACTTGTTTGAACGATATTTTCGATATCTGCAACTTGGTCTCCGTCGTTTTCGCTCGGCACTTCCTCCTTCTGTGTCTTGGCCTTTGTATATCCACGCGTCTGGTGCCTGTCTCTCTGCCACGTCTTTTTCTTTGTCTATGCTTCTTTTTCTTCGCTTCTTTTCGACGTAGATTTATTTTTTCGATGTTTGAGCTCCTTCTGACTCCAGATCGTGTGGTGAAGTGTTCCAGAAATTAACGGACTAATGATAGTGGACGCCCCCACCTGATTGGTTGAAATGGCGCCCTTAGCTCGATGCCCGGACCGGTAAATAGAGGACGCGATCTGAGGGCCGCCGGACGCATCTACGAGCGGCCGGACGGCGCTAGGCTTGGGATCAGGCCGGACAAACGTGACAGAAGGTGTGGATAGTTGAGCTAGCGGGTTAAGCGGACGGAACGACCGCGGATGGCAGACGGCCGAGAGGCGGATGGCAGACGGCCGAGGGGCGGATTGGTGGCGGATTGGTGGCGGATTGGTTTGGAAGGTATGAGCGAAAGGGACCTGAAGGAGGATGAGTGTTCTAGTGGATGAAGGAGGCACCCGGATCGGATGAGAAGCTGCCAAGGAATTGCTAGCGCCAGCGGCCAGGGAGCTCGGATGGATGGCCATCCGGCCGAGCCGGACGGGTACGATGTAGCAGCCGGACTGGTACCAGCTGGGTTCGGTGTACCGGCCGCGATTGGTACCATCTGGGGTTGGTGTACCGGCCAGGCGGGTACACAAAAATCGGAGTTAACCGGGCTACTTCGGGTAAGGCACATGACTGGTCAGCAGGGCTATTTGGGGTAGGTTACACAAAAGGGAGTATTGGATATAGGGATAAAAATCAGTATACGCTTATGCGGAATATGTGTCGGCAGCAATGGCTGCAGACACTGAAAACAACCCATCCACTGCCAACAAAGCAGTAGATGAATTCGTATTACAACGTCAAGCTGTAATACGCTATGTGAAAGACGCGCTTGCTTCCGCTTTTGATAAGCAGAAGCAGAATGCAGATAAAAATGGACGGATGAACACAAATTCTTTTGAAAAAGGTGAATTAGTTATGTTATCTACAACTAATCTACCTACACATGCAATTAGCAACTTCCCTACACGGAAGTTGCTCCCTAAATTCATTGGGCCCTTTAGGGTCCAAGGTGTTAAAGGGAATGCCTATACCTTAGACATTCCTGCGGCCATGCGCCTCCACCCAACGTTTTACGTTGGGAGACTCAAACCATACCGATCGTCTACGGACGAGTCGCATCACCACGGCGAATGCCGTGCTTCTTCAAGTCTCCCAAGAGAGACTTGTAGTCGGCCTCCAACCGCTGGTGGGAAGCCTGGAGAGCTTGGAGAGTTTCCACCTCCGACTTTAGACGATCAACGTCAAGCATCAGAAGATCACTCTTCTTCTGCATCACAACTTGCGCATCGAGAATCTCACGAATCTCGTCCCGATGATAACGAAATGTTTTCATCGAGTGGCACATGTCCTCGCTCAAAGCGTCACAGCGCTTCTCAAGGATGCGGACCTGATGGTCATGCGCCGCAACAACAGCGCCGAGGGAATTATCAACCCCCGCCGCTCCTGATTGACAGTCAGGGGAACAAGCGCTACATTCTCGAGCGCTTGCTTTCGAAGCGCTCGGTTCCCGATAAGAAGGGGCAGCGTACCGAGTACTTGGTGCGTTGGCTGGGATATTCCCAAGAGTTTGACTCTTGGGAACCGATCGAGGTGTTGAGGGCGGATGCCCCTGACCTCCTGCGTGAGTTCGAGAAGGATACTTCTCCTCGAACTCAAAAGAAGCGTCAACACTAAGTGTTGATGAGGGCGGCACGCCCACACTAGGTGCTGATGCCTGCGAAGCAGCTTCCGATGCCTTAAGAGCGTCGACATAGCACTTAACTTCAGCGGGTACTGAGAAACCTCGGTACCCTCTAAGCTCCTTTTCGGTCAGACGAGGAGCTCCAGGGGGACAACACGGGCACTTCATGCTCGAAGGAACCCCACAAGAGAAACCCTCTTTGATACAAGTGAAATGGACATACTCCATTTTACCTGTGATCGAGTACTTTAAGAAGCGCTCGCGGTTTGCGTGAACCTTCTTCACATACCTATCGGGATCTTTGTTGAAATTTTCAACAAAGGCATTCCAACTCTGAGTAAGGGCGTCTTTGTCGTCCTTATTCTTTTGCGAACCTTTCCGGTTCGTGTAGTGACGAGCCTGGTAGAAAAGGTCGATGAAGTACCGACGTCTATCGTCAGTACTACGATCGAAATGACGGTTGCGAAGGTCCTCGCAATCGTCAAGGGCATTAATGTCAAACAGTGGGTATTGACAATCACGTTTGACATGCCCACCACTATCATAGGCAAGAGCCCATGCGGGGGTCCAAAACCCCACTTCGTACGGAACATAACGTTCCACACGACACAGTGAATCGGAAGCAGTGTAAGCCGCTTCCGCACGATGTTTCTTGGCGGGTGGGGCACCACCTACCACCTCAAAGTCGTCTTCGCTACGACCTGGCGAATGACGAGGTCCAGGAGGAGCCCTACGTTCCTCATACCACCGCCTCATCGAATTGTCGCTGTCGTAATCGACGGCGTCAGAAGCCACTTCGCCATCACTTAACGGCAAAGCGGTCCTGGTGGTCTTAACCCCACTAGAGTTGTTGACGGGGACGGCATCGTCCTCGCCCTCATGCTCTGAGTCGGATGACTCTCCGAAGAGGTCGTTAAACTTCTTCTTTGACACCCGCCTTGCGGCAGGTGGAGACGCGGAAAACGCTGCATTCGCGACGTCTCTCCCCGCCCTCGCTTAGACACTGCCTCCACAGCGTCTGCCACGAGAGACAAGCGGTCTTTTGAATTTGCGTTGCGCCTCGACGCTACGTTCGAAGCGTTGGCATTCGACGACACCTCCGCATGCGATGCAGAGGTGATGTCTGTTTTCGAAGTATCAGCAGTGCTCGTAAGAGCGCCGCTGCGTTTGCTGACCATTAGATTACTTTTGGTCAAGATGAGTTATAACTGAATATCGTTATGACCAACAAGTGCCACCACTCGATTGGCCAATATTACGATATATTATTGGCCAACCAGTTTGAGTGGGGGGTGATGTAATGGGGTACCATTACATAAGTGATATTTGAATAGAAATATCACAGTTCAATTTCAGTCGTAATACATGAAATTGTGAATATTGGATTATAAGTTGTCATAACCCACCTTTGAGAACAGATTCTGATATAATTGAATCTGACAAGTCATCTAATGATAAAAATATCATTACATCAGTTTTATACTACATGTTACTATGATTAGTCTAGGTCTAATTATACTAGTTAGCTCTTAACCACTCATAAATATATTCACTTTTAAACTTACCTTCTAGCACTCATGTCTTAAGTGTATATATATTAAAATATATATATGCTTAATCGATAATTAGTTAATACATTAATTACTTATCTACCTAGGTTTATTCAAAGTAAACTAAGGAGGACCAAATTACATTTGGTCCTACACAATTTGCACGCTTCCTCATTGCAACTTACAGTGTAAACCGCGTGACAGCAGCCCTGTTACACGTGTGGTAACTTCCGTACTGACGGTCACCGAGCCTGGGGCGGACGCCTTTCCCTGACGCCTGATTCAGAATTAGAAGTCAAAGAGATGGTGGAGCGGAAGTGGTCGAACCGGGGCCGCGGGGGCAAGCTAAATCGAGAAGGTTTCTGATGGCCCGCCGGATAGGCGCAGGCCCTTCATCAAACGCGCCAACCGGGCACCCGCCCCGGACAGTCGGGTCCGAGCCGCCTGTATTGAGAATAAGCAGTCCGAAAGGCGCTGCATAAAGTCAGAGATCATTTGCCGGACGTCATCCACGTTCCACTGGGCCTCGGCATGCTCGACTTCACATTCCTGGACTGACGGTGAAGCCCGGGCGGCGCGGATACCGACTGTCCCAGTTCTTTCTGATACTTCGCCAGTTTTTTCGCGAGACGGATCCGATGATTCTCCAGCTGACCCAAGCTCACTTGTGAGCTCGCTCTCTAGTCTCAGGGAGAGGCGGATGTACCCCTCGTAGTGCTTCGTCACCTTACGAGAAGCATGGGAAGAATCGAGCATCAGGATATGATGGTACATGACTCTCTGTTCTGCGGGAACATATATGGTGGGTGGATTGAAAGACGATCCTGAATAAGCGAGAATGCACTTACTCTGAGAGTTCACGGCGGATGCCGCCTTCTGATACAAGATGCGCGGAGAATCAATGGACTCGGACAGCTTCTTGTAGCGGTTTTTCTTCTGAATGAGGTCAGCCTTCTCACTGTCCGGTTGGCTAATGTGGCTTTGGAATTGGAGGGCAGTCAGTACCTCCCGGACTCGGGCTTCGTCTGCTCGCTGATCAGCCAGTCGTGCGGTCAGGGATAACTCAGTGTTTGCCTTCTCTAGGCTAGCTACCTGAGCGGTCAAGGCAGTGATTTGATCTCTCAGGGTAGCAACCTCGGGGTGCCCTGGGCGACGCCCGAGGCCAGCAGACCGGGCGCTTAAGCAGCCTACCGGGGGCCTCACTGGTCTCGGGGAATGACCCAACGATGAGTTAGTATGGGTATCGTCGTGACCAGACATAGGAACGGTGGAAGATTCGAAGTGAGAGATGTGTAGTAAGATCGTGCCTCAACCGCTGTGCGGCTGCGACAAGACTTAGGGGCGGCTGTGGTGAAGTGACTTGGAAATTAACGGGCTAATGAGAAGTTAATGCATCCACCTGATTGGTGGAAATGTTGGTCCTAGCCAGCTGCCCGGATCGGCCATCATGGGACGTGGGCTGGTAGCTGCCAGGTGTATTCTCTAGCAGCAGGATGGTGCCAGGCACGGAATCGGGCCAGGTGGGCGTGATCAAGGGTCTTGTAATCGGGCTAGTCAGATGTGGACCGGATGGCCGCCTATGGCGGATGACCAAGGGGCGAATGGTCTGAAGGATGTACGTGGCTGAACAAGGCTGGGCCTCTGTGGAAGACGGAGGGGATGCTAAGCTGATCAAGAAGAGTTGACGCTAGCGGCCAAGTGAGCTTAGATGGATGGCTATCCAAGTCGAGCCGGATATTTGATGTGTGGTGCACGAAGGTGCATCCATCCAGGCGAGCCGGCTGGTTTTGGTGTATAGTACGCACAAGAGCATCCGGTTGGTTTTGGTGTACGCTACACAAAAGAGATCCAGGTGGAGCTGACTGAGCTATTGCAGGTAAGACACATAACTATCCAGCCGGGCTTTTTTCGGTAGGTTACACAAAAGGATGTATTGGATATAGGGATAAAAATCAGTATACGTTTCGCTTTCTTAGAGACAAATCGCTTTTATTGGTTCACAGCGGAGGGCTAACAAGGTCTCTTCTTGCTGTTATTGGTTTGCCCGGGGAAGGTTAAGTTAACTCACCGGAAGTCCCCTGACCGGGAGTCGCGGCGTCTTCGTATACTCACCTCAAGTCGCCCGTGTTTTGAACACGGTATTAAGTATTGGGAATTGGTGACATTTTGGCATTCTGTGGAAGAGTGTGGAGTTATATTTGGATTCCCCTTCACATACACGTTTGGATTCGCCCTTCATTATTTTTGGTTTAGCTGGACATCAGACTTAGCCTACTTGACGCTTTAAAACGAATGACGTCATTGATATCGACATTGGCTTCGAAAATGCCTGCCCGGAGGCGAACCACTTTAGCGTCATCGGAGCTACTGCTTTCGGAAGAATCATCATAATCTTTCTTGAGCTCTTCTTCAAATCCTGTCATTTCCACTGCAGCAGTTGAATGTGAATCCTTCTTTTACACTGACATATCCAAATCATCATCAAAATTTCCATCAGAGTGATCATCGTAGCCATTATCATCCTCGTCGTCGCAGCATAAACTAGATCGATATTTTTTACTGCAGCGGTCAATAAAGGACGGGTTGGAACAGATTTCGATTGATTATTCTCGGTCCAGCCGGCACTATACAAAGTTCAAGTATATTGCCCGACGATCTCCCCGGTGACGATTTCCGCCCAGGAGCTACCCCTAGTCCTAACCCTCATCTCCCTATTCGACGGATTTACACTTTTTGCCCTAGGGTCCACCAGGAGAGCAAACCACCCAGTACTGACGGGTACACAAGGTGAGATTTCAACATGCACTATCCGAGTAGTCACGATCAAGCGGATGGAAGTGACCGATCCAGCCGGCCGGATGCCGGATCGGATCATGACTCGGATGGACGGAGTACCCCCTCCGACAGTCAGTCGTCTGGGCCCCCGTGGGTGTTCGCGTCTCAGGAAGAATTTCTGAGAGCGACTACACCACAATGGTGCGCGTGCCCGGATCTCTTGGTGACCCTGGATATCACCGCGAGTCCCTAGCGGGCGAAAGACCTAAACCTGTCAAAATTGTTGACGATGTTGTGTCGGGTGCATTGGGGGAAGGCATATCGCCCCCAATGCTGCTGAAGATGGAAGGATGCGATGGTCGCCTCGGATTGGGGGAGTTCGAGGTTGATATTAAAGAAGAAGTTACTCCCCTAGAGGCTCCGCCGGGGGCGGATTACGGTACTGTGCCGGATTACGGTACTAGTCACTGTAGTGCCGACCGCTACACGGATGGAGCCGGATCGGACTATGGTGCAAGTCGCCATAGTCCGAGGAAGGATCATGGTTTCGACCATGATCCTAACGAACAAATGCATATTATGGATATAAAAGAAAAAAATACGGAAGAAAAAGCGGAAGTCAGATACAACCGGAGTGGGAAGCCGGCCGGATCGGGACAAAGTCGTGATCCGGCCCACCTACCCCTAAAGAGACCGGATTGGCAGAAATCGGATTATCCGACCCGCAAAGATAGGCCGCGGTTCGAAGAAGAAGAAGAAAAGAAGGACGGCCTATCAACGGATACAGACTTGAGGCGTGCTTTCCATCTTCACAAGTCGGGGCAGTTCTTGCGGACGGATAAGGTGCTGAAAATAACACGGCCGACGATCATAGGCGGATTGAGAGGTCCCGTCTCTCCCCCAACTCTCTCAGACGGCCACGTGTTCCTTATCAGAGGACTATTCGGTCAACTCAAACAAGCCGGCATTAACACCGGCGTGATTAATCCGAACGAGCTTTTCGATCTGAAAGTAGACAAGTTGAAGGAGGCATCCAGCGCACTGCACGACCGCTTGGTACCGCTAGTGGGCTGTCCGCCGCCGTCGAAGAAGATGACAGCCACGACTGGAGTGGCGCCGTCCACGCCGCCGGCAACAAGTAGACCGGCCGGGATACACTCAGGTTCTTCGCAGTTCGAGTCTGCCCCTTCGGAAGCGGACTCTTCTGATTCATCAGTGAGTATCATCCGCATGACGCTTGACCCAAGGGGGCAGCGCGTGTGGCGACGGCCATGAGGCTTGGAGGACGTGAGGATCCGGGTACGCCCGAGCGGAAGAACGCCAGCCAGTACAGCGTACAGGCCTGGCGGACGGCGACGGCGGATCCAGAACCGAAGGAGGAAGACGAAGACGCGGATGGGCGGATCAAAAAGGAATGTCAATCTGGCAGCCCGGCCGCCCCTCAAGTCGCCCCCCAAGTCGCCCCTCAAGAGAGCCTTCAGGTGCCGGATCACCTGCAAAACATGTTTTCGGCGATGATGGAGCGATACTTTGAAGAGCAACGTCGGCTGAGCGCCTGCCGCGGCAGTCCGAAGTCACCGGACCAGCCGGCTCGTCGTGGAACGCAGGCGTCCGAGCCAGTCCAGTACTATGCGAGGGAGCCGAGTGACGAAGACATGGAGTCGGTGCAGTCCAAGCAGAGTGAACCCCATGCCGCCCCGCCGAGCCGCCAGACAGGTCGCCGGACCGGACGTCGGCCAACGAATAGGAAGCTGTCTCTCAGCGACGTGGATATGGAATCCGTCAAGTCGACCAAGTACCATTACGATCCGGATGACCTGGACCTGGGGATGGCTCGGCGAGCCCACATGGCCTCGGCCCAAGCGTTTGATTCGGATTCGGGAGCGATCACGAGGGTGCGAATGTCGGCCACGTCCGAGCTAAAAGACTTCACCGGACGCGACACGGACGAGGACCAAGCCCGAGGATGGCTGAGCAAGACGCAGTCGGCATTTCTTAGAGACCGGACGTCGGACTATGAGAAATGCCTGATCTTTGGGGATTTGATGAAAGGTCCAGCGAAAAACTGGATCCAACAGCTCAGCCGGGAAATCCGAGGAAACTGGAGGGGATTGGCCGGTGCGTTCGAAGAACAATACTGTGGATCTGGAACATCGGCGGCGCGTCAATATTTCCACACCAGAAGCGGACGGATGAGACCCCCCTGGAGTATCTCCATCGCTTAAATGTCGCTGGCATAAGGGCGGATATCCCGGTTAAGGAAGATGCCAGCCGGTCGGAGGCCGCTCGTGAACATGTGGAGCATTTTATCAGCACGTTGGACGATCGGGAGCTGGCAGACCAGCTGGTGTTACTGCGATTGAAGAACACCACGGAGTTGGAATTGACGTTGCGCACCTACCTAAGAGCGAAGAAGCGAGGCCCCAAGGCGGCAGTTGGAACCGGCCGTTTCAAGTCCCGTTTTAACGCGGATCAAGAAGGCCGGCCGCCATCTACCAGGACGGCCCGAGCCGTCCGCATGGTCGCCCGAGAGTCAGACGCGACCAGCTCGGAAGAGGAGTATCAGCGATCTGGGGGCGAGTCTGAGGAGGAGCAGTACCGGTACCTTTTCTCGTCAGAAGCCAGTCAGCCATCCAGGCTGCCTGCCAGCCGGGCTGGTCAGCCGAAAGGTTTTCCGGCTCGAACTGACCAGGATTACCCCAGGCGCAAATGCACTCACTGTGGGTCCATCAAGCATGACGACCGGAGCTGTTGGAAGCGGCTGACCTGCAAGAAGTGCGAGAGGAAGGGACATCCGGCGGATCACTGCCTGTTTACGTGTAAGACTTGCGGGGAGGTGCACGAGGCGGGACTGTGCCCAATTAAAGAATTCTACAACCAGATAAAGAAGTGGTACGTCCCGACCAAGCATGCTGGAATGTTGCCGCCCGGGGTGGAAAAGATGTTTAGCTACATCGCTCGCCAGGTTGGAATCTGGTTCGAGCCGAGCGGTCTAGTGTTAGTATCTATGCATATGTCGGTAAGGAGGATAATCAAGAAGCAAAGCAAAGCGTAACCGACAATACATGTAAGTTTGACGATTACGTCATCCGGTCCCCGGGCAGCACGGCTGACCCCTTCCTGGTGAGCAGTATACGGACGGACGATTATTCTCGGTCTGAAGTGCGTATGGGATTGAACCTGTTACCCGGCGAGTCGCGAGGGTATTGGAAATATCATTCGCCGGATAAATGGTTCAAGCAGGCCAAGGCGGATGGAAAAATCAATAACCAGAAAGCTACCATGCTGTTCGACTCTGGCGCGGAAGTGTCTATCGTGGACACCACCTTTGCTCGTAAGGTGGGGTGTGAGATAGACGAGACGAAGCGGCAGGAATGTATCGGCATTGGAGAAAGTTCATATATGACCCAAGGAAGGACAAGAGTTAAGATTAGGTTAGCTGGGTCTTTGGTGTATTACTTTACCGCCTGGGTAGGCAAGCTGGCCGGGCAGGATGCAATTCTGGGTATGGACTTTACGGTTCCAGCCGGCATACTACTGGATTTATCGCATGGAACATTGACGTTGCCGGATGAGGTACAGATCCAGCTGGCCGGCCGGCGGCTCTTATATGGTGCCCACGTCCAGTTCCTCAAGTTAGGTCAGTTTGTAACGGTGCCAGTGGGAAAAGCGGTGGAAGTAATGGTACGACCACACGACAGGCGGCGTAAGTTATGGCTGACAAGGGGCGAGTGTTGGGTACCCTCGTTTGTCAAAGGGTGTCAAAGGAGAAGGTCACCTCAATTACATAAGCGTGACCAACATCTCGGAAAGGCCCCTCACCTTGAATGAAGACGTGATCATTGGAATATGGCTGGCCGAGGACAAGGTGCCCCGCCGGCCGGGCTATGTCACTATTGGCTCAAGACGCTATATCGAGTGGCAAAACCTGGCCTTTCAGGCAACCACCGATCTGGTCAGCGAAGAGGAAGAATTGGAAGAGGACCAGACGCCGATGGTGGCTAAACCCGAGTACCGGACCCCTTCTAAAATATTGACGCGGAGCCGGCCGTCGCCGGGTCCGGCTGAACGTATTGGCGGAGACTATGCCCCGATCGCGGAACTGGTTTTGCCCACCCAGAGGAAGACGGACGAACGACGGAATCGGGAGAAAGGACAAAGCAGAGTTACATATGCGGTCACCCCCGATGGCGGATGGTTTGATGACCGAGGTGAAGGCGGATCGACCCAGCCAGCCGATCAGGATTCGGAAATAGCCGAAGGCAGATCGACCCAGCCGGCCGATCAGAATTCGGAAATAGCCGGAGGCGGATTGACCCAGCCGGCCGATCAAAATCCCGAAATAGTCGAGCTGACCAAGTCTGCATTCATGAAGGGGGCGAGCTATATGTTGAAGGCATGGAGGATCAGATGGCGGTGCTACCTGAGGTAACCCCCTGCCCCCCGGCGGTTACAATTGACGATCTGCAAGTGGGAGACCCGGATGTGAACACCCCGGAAGGGGTCAGTAGACTGAAGGATATCATATTGAAAAGAAAGCATCTGCTGATCGGACCAGGAAACGCAGTTCCTCCGGCCGCTCATGGGGCGGTATGCGATATTGATGTGAGAAACGCCAAGCCGGTTGCACAAAGATGCCGAAGAGTTGCCCCCCAGTATCGGGAAAAACTGTCAGAGCTTATCAAAGGGTTGCTGGCCACCAAGATAATTCAGCCGTCCACCTCGCCATGGGCTTCGCCCATTGTAATTATTATCAAAAAGAATGCGGTGGATATAAGGTTGTGTATTGACTACCGGCTGGTGAACCGGCTGACTAAGCTGATGGTTTACCCGATGCCGTTGATAAACGACTTGTTGGAGGACTTGGATAAAATTTTGTGGTATTGCTCATTGGACATGGCCAGTGGATTCTGGGTGGTTTCTATGACCGATCGTGTACGGGAGATCTCTGCGTTCGTGACACCCTTCGGGTTACCGAGTGGAACCGGATGCCGTTCGGCCTCAAGAATGCTCCGCAGATTTATCAACGGCTGATAGATAACGCGCTGTATGAACACTTCAACATCAAGGCGGATCAATATCATGCTCTGGTCGGTGACGTGTTTGCCGAAGGTGACCCGGACCCCGACCCAAAACCTTC
>MIQA02004879.1:0-30263 GCA_001887855.2 Sclerospora graminicola | reverse complement strand
TTCGCCGCCGTCATTGAAATGGGAACAGTAAAGTTAATTCTGGGTTTGGCATGCAAGTGGAAAGTCACTGCGAAGCATGGGGACATTCCTAACGCGTACGTGAAAGCCTACGAGGACGAACATGATATATACCTACATATTCCGAAAGGTATGGAGCTAAACGACGGTATTTCAAGTCAACCGAACTCTTCAGAACAAGTTTTGAAACTGGAAAAAACGTTGTATGGACTCAAGCAAGCTGGGAGACTTTGGGATCGATTATTACATGCAAAATTGGTTGAACTAAAGTTTTCGCAGTGCATGACGGATATGTGTCTTTACGTACGATCAACAGACGATGATACGGTGATCGTGGGAGTTTATGTTGATGATCTACTGGTGACCGGAACCAAAGAAAGCTTGGTGGACGATTTTTTCGAAAATATGAAAGTCTTGGATATAAAAAATCATCGGCAAAAGTCTCTAAGTTTTTGGGCATGCGAGTATTTTACGATGAAAGCATGGGATACATCCTAGATCAAGAAGTGATGATTGACGGGATACTCAAGGACTTTGAGTTGAAAGACGCCAATCCAGTGAAGGTACCCATAAGCCAAGAATACGAAGATTTGAATCTTGGAGAAAGCGAAGTCTTGCCAAAAGACGGAAAAGTTTCAATTAAATCTTTTCAATCGCTGGTTGGAAGCTTACTATGGATTTGTCGGTGTACAAGACCCAACATATCCTTTGCAGTACACAAAGCGACCAGAAGAACTCACGCACCAAAGCAAGTGGATTGGGATTTGGCTAAGCGAATCGCGAGATACCTCAAAGGATCGAAACATATGAAATTACATATGGGGACCTCGAAAAATGCGAACACAAGTGCAACCATCAAGGCCTACAGCGATTCTGATTACGCAGGATCAAAGGATGATCGAAAATCAACTACTGGAGGTGTCGTGCTAATGGACGGGATCGTTTTGAATTGGGTTTGCAAGAAGCAAGGCGGTGTTTCGCTGTCTACAATGGAAGCGAATTTTACGCGGCTTCAAAAATTGAAGTGGAAATGTTGGGTTTTCGTGAATTATTCAAGAAGTTGGGTTAAAAGTCTAGAGTCCTATGGTGTTGAATATGGATAACCAAGCTGCAATCAAGATGATAAGCGGCATGGAAGGAAGCTCAAAAATGAAACATGTTGATATACGATTAAAGTATATTGTTTCGAAATTAAAGGACGGTGAAATCGAAGCTACCTATGTTCCTACGCAAGATATGCTGGCAGATTTGCTTACTAAAGCACCATATCCAAGACTCAACGAGTTACGCTCTGAAATTGGTTTGAAGTGATGACCGATTTCATTTCAAGAAGGAGTGTTAAAAAGTGAAGTTTTACGGTATATCAGTTTTGTTAATTATTATGTTAGTTACATAATGACGACTATTACGGTTCTACCTTTGGAGCACTTTTTTGGGAGATTCACGGTACTTTGCTATATTTGGAGTAAAGTTGGGTGAAATGTATTCGGACCATAACCGACTTTATTTCGAGGTAATTATAGTGTAGGTTTTAAAACTGCTTGCACTTTGTCTCGTGAGTCTCGACACTTCGCATGCATATTGATTAGGTAGAAACTTAATCACTTCTTAATACACTTTTTATTAACTAAGTCCCTGTGTTCAACCTACGCGACAACGTCTGACTTGGTAGCTACGTCGACTGTTATACCTTGACAAAGTAAGGTATAAGATTCAACAAACAAGTGCAAGTTTATTCAAGATTATCGCAAAATTATCGACTACGACTTGACTTAAGCTTAAGTTCCTACTGCAACATGGAAAAGGATACTTTTGAACAGGTTATGAGCCCAAAAGGTCACAATGTCGTCGACTGTTATAGTCGTGAGGAAAAAAAGGACGCAGGTTTGGGTGCTGAAGGAGCAGAGATACTGAAGCTGGTTTGAGGACTGGCCGAACGGATGGAAAAATTGGAGAACTCAAGAATCAACGTGGATGAATGTGGTTTCAATAACTCAATGAGGCTTGGTACTCGAATGCGAATGGCATCATTCGACAGTACGCCCGAGAAGAAACCATACCCAACTAAACATTGGAAAGAACCAGATGTGAAAAATGTTGGACCTACTCCACCGCCGGCAGATTTTCGGTTCCCACCACAACCGGTGTATGGAAACCATGGAGGTCAAGTGCCACAAGGTGCACCAATGCAGCAGGGCGTTCCGATACCGCCTCAAGCAGCTTTCCGACAACCACCCCAACAGATGAACAGGACACCCACAGCAAAAGACTGCAAACCTTCAATTCGAGTTTTTGACGGAAAGGAGGTCTACCGCGGGCTTGGTGGCGGTTTTAAACAATGGGGAACAAGGTTCATTCGACAAATTTCGATCGCCGAATCGGCGTGCGGATACCTATGGAATGAGGACATCAAGGTCGACCTCCTTGGACACTACCTAAGCGGTACAGCCGAAAGATATTATCAGCGACAAGTTGACTCATGGTGGAACGAGTCACCAACACTCGTTCACATCATGAACAAGATGCTGAGTGCGTTCAATACAACTATAACGCCTGCTCAGTCAATGAAGCTATTTACAAGCAAGAAAGACCCAAAACGCAGCTGGAACGAGCACTACCTATATATGGTTGCCGTATCCGAGGCAGTCGGAGGAAGCGAGCCTCTCGTCCTGGAAAATATTTTTCACTACACTTCTAGTGAGCTCAAGACCATATTGATGTCGAAATTCGACCACACGAGAACGGATTTCCTCAGGCAAGCGGAACAATTTTGCCAATTTGCGGCAGCCATCGAAAATGATACCAGAGGATCTACAAGGTTTGGAAACGATACGATCAACTACGTGGAGGACAAGCCCAAGGAAAAGAAGTGCTCAAATTGTGGGAGGCCAGGACACGCAACTTCGAAATGCAAGAAGACATCAAGAAAGCAAGGAAACGTGCCTCAACCCAGCAACAAAATTGACTTTACGCTGGCAATCACTAAAAGTTCAATGGTGTCGAACAGCAATAGCTGGATACTTGACAGTGGTGCAAGTATGCACCTAGTCAATAACGAGACCTATCTGTGGGATGCAGAAGGAGTGAACGGCACATGCTTTCAAGTAGATGGACAAACCCTGAAGGTATCGAAGAAAGGTTGGGTGCAAGTACAAGTTACGTCAAACGAAACCGTACACACTATAAAAATCATGGACGTGTATTATGTGGAGAACCTTTCGAGGAACATCTTGTCGTATGAACTTTTGGAAGAAAAGGGATGCGAAATGGTGTACGTCAGTGGTCGGCGCGTGATGAGGCACCGTGACAGCAAGCTTCATATTTTTGACATAAAAAAGGAGAACAAAGTACTTGCAGTTGAAGTTATAGTTGACGTCCGAGTAAATTCCGATCGGGACTCAATCATGGCGATCTTACAAAAAAACGACAAGGAAACCGAGGGCGACACCTGCGTGCAAAAAGGTTCCCTTATGCACTTCCATGCACGGTTGGGTCACCTAAACTACGACGCCGTGGAAAAGTTAGCAAAAGACCTCAAAAGTGGAATTATGCTAACAGATACCAAAAGACTTAACTGTTTGACTTGCGCACAAGGAAAACAAACGAAGAACCCAAGGTCCAAGAAAGACAGTGGTGATAATGCACTAACCGATCGTATCGGGGGTGTGATTTGCTCCGACCTCAAGGGGCCTATAACCCCGAGAGATAGATTCGGAAACAGATACATGATAAATTTTGTGGATTTCAAGTCAAATTGCGTTCGTATATTCCTCGCGAAGAGCAAATACATTAATTCCAAGAAGTTCGAACATTTCCTGGCGTTTTTTGAAAGGCAGTTCGATTGCAAGGTGCATATCCTACGCACCGATGGAGGTGCCGAGTATAAAAACCTTGACGGTTTCTGCAAAAATACTGGAGTATCGCGACAAGTTAGCGAAGCAGGAAACCAATCAAGCAATGGAAAAGCAGAGCGAATGCATCGAACCATTATGAATATGGCTCGGTGCATGATATTTTCGTGTGGATTAAGCCTGGCATTTTGGGGAGATGCCGTACAATACGCGGCTTACATTATAAATCGAAGTCCCACAAGCGCGAATACAAAACACATGTCGCCCATCGAATTTCTAAGCGGACAAAAGCCGAAGCTCGGAAGTATTGTAGCATTTGGATCTCCACGCACAGTTTACAGAAAGCCGGGGAAGAACTCGCTCGCACATAGAGCCCAGATCGGCCTTATCGTTGAAAAAAGCGAGGAAACCAAAGGATTCAAGGTATATCTGAAACAAGACAAGAAAGTTGTGGTCACCCAGCACATCAAGAACATTGAGACACTGGATGAAGAACAAAACAGGCAAATTCAAGTCGAATTGAGCGAAGACCAAGAGTTAGAAGGAGCCCAAGACTGACAACAAGAGCTACCCAAGAATAAACCGAAGAAAACCCAAAAGAAAAAGTCATGGCAACGAGAACGGCATGGAACCAGAAGCTACATAAAGGAAACTACATCGGAATCGAAGACAGACGAAGAAAACAAGACCGATGAAGACACAGTTCCAGACCTGGGTATGGTAAATTTCGTCGGCGAGGTGGACCTGAAGAATTACGCTCAAGCAATGAAGAGTGTCAACAAAGTAAAGTGGATTGCGGCGATGAAAGAGGAAATCACGGCCCTTGAAAACAACAAGGTATGGAAAGTCATCGAGAAGACAAAGGACTGCACGCCACTGCACACTAAGTGGGTGTTCAAGACCAAGACTGACCAAAATGGTGATATCGAACGTTACAAGGCAAGATTAGTGGCATGTGGAAACGAACAGCGCTTCGGCATTGACTACACTTTGACTTTCGCCGCCGTCATTGAAATGGGAACAGTGAAGCTAATTCTGGGTTTGGCATGCAAGTGGAAAGTCCCCGCGAAGCACGGGGACATACCTAACGCGTACGTGAAAGCTTACGAGGACGAACATGAAATATACCTACATATTCCGAAAGTTATAGAGCTAAACGACGGTATTTCAAGTCAACCGAACTCTTCAGGACAAGTTTTGAAACTGGAAAAAACGTTGTATGGACCCAAGCAAGCTGGGAGACTTTGGAATCGATTACTACATGCAAAATTGGTTGAACTAAAGTTTTCGCAGTGCATGACGGATATGTGTCTATACGTACGATCAACAGACGATGATACGGTGATCGTGGGAGTTTATGTCGATGATCTACTGGTGACCGGAACCAAAGAAAGCTTGGTGGACGATTTTTTCGAAGATATGAAAGTCTTGGATATAAAAAATCTCGGCAAAGTCTCTAAGTTTTTGGGCATGCGAGTATTTTACGATGAAAGCACGGGATACACGCTAGATCAGGAAGTGATGATTGACGGGATACTCAAGGACTTCGAATTGAAAGACGCCAACCCAGTGAAGGTACCCATAAGCCAAGAATACGAAGATCTGAATCTTGGAGAAAGCGAAGTCTTGCCAAAAGACGGAAAAGTTTCAATTAAATCTTTTCAATCGCTGGTTGGAAGCTTATTATGGATCTGTCGGTGTACAAGACCCGACATATCTTTTGCAGTACACAAAGCGACTAGAAAACTCACGCACCAAAGCAAGTGGATTGGAATTTGGCTAAGCGAATCGCAAGATATCTCAAGGGATCGAAACATATGAAATTACATATGGGGACCTCAAAAAATGCAAACTCAAGTACAACCATCAAGGTCTACAGCGATTCTGATTACGCCGGATCGAAGGACGATCGAAAATCAACTACCGGAGGTGTCGTGCAAATGGACGGGATGGTTCTGAACTGGATTTGCAAGAAACAAGGTGGTGTTTCGCTTTCTACAATGGAAGCGGAATTTTACGCGGCTTCGAAAATTGAAGTGGAAATGTTGGGTTTTCGTGAATTAATTCAAGAAGTTGGATTAAAAGTCGAGCGTCCTATGGTGTTACTTATGGATAACCAAGCTGCAATCAAGATGATAAGCAGCATGGAAGGAAGCTCAAAAATGAAACATGTTGATATACGATTAAAGTATATTGTTTCGAAATTAAAGGATGGCGAAATCGAAGCTAACTATGTTCCTACGCAAGATATGCTGGCAGATTTGCTTACTAAAGCACTACCATATCCAAGCCTCAACGAGTTACGCTCCGAAATTGGTTTGAAGTAATGGCCGATTTCATTTCAAGAAGGAGTGTTAAAAAGTGAAGTTTTACGGTATATCGGTTTTGTTAATTATTATGTTAGTTACATAATGACGACTATTACGGTACTACCTTTGGAGCACTTTTTGGAAGATTCACGGTACTTTACTTTATTTGGAGTAAAGTTGGGTGAAATGTATTCGGACCATAACCGACTTTATTTCGAGGTAATTATAGTGTAGGTTTTAAAACTGCTTGCACTTTGTCTCGTGAGTCTCGACACTTCGCATGCATATTGATTAGGTAGATACTTAATCACTTCTTAATACACTTTTTATTAACTAAGTCCCTGTGTTCAATCTACGCGACAACGTCTAACTTGGTAGCTACGTCGACTGTTATACCTTAACAAAGTAAGGTATAAGACTCAACAAACAAGTGCAAGTTTATTCAAGATTATCGCAAAATTATCGACTACGACTTGACTTAAGCTTAAGTTTCTACTGCAACATGGAAAAGGATACTTTTGAACAACTATTACCAGTCTAAAGGTTACAACTGAGTCTGGACTGCACCGATGTTGCATTATTCGGTGCAATTTTGAAGCTGTGTTCTCTTCTGCTCAATAAGCTCGTCAACAGATGACAGTGGTGGGGGAGCGGGCGTAACTTTAACTGCTTGTGTGGAGCGTACCGGTACAGTAAGATTCGGTAATAACTTAGTTGACGTTACTTTAGTTAACATGCGTAACCATCGGCGTACCCTGATTTCGCATTCCAGTAACCCTCAATAAGGTCATTTTCATACTCTCGTAAACAGCAGATTTGGGACAGGCAAAGAACTTAAATTCGACAATACATACCAAATTCCAACTTCCTCCGTCCCAAAATATAAGGCGCAGTCGACAGTTAAGCATGTCCCAAAATATAGGTCAGAGTATCGATACAGACTTGACTCAATTATACCCACAAGCCCCGCTAAAGTGCGAACGTTGGTTCATGCATGGAGGCAAAAGTACGATGGTCTTGGCGAGATTCGCTGCTAACTCGTCGTTCAAGCGTGGTCTGTCACGTCACCCACACTCCCCGTCGTGTGTAGAGCCCGCTTGGATTTCCTCGCTCGCGCATTTCCAAAGGCGGAAGAGCGATCTCTCGGAACAGTCAAACTTGCCGATAAAGCAGGCACAAGTCCTCTTGGAAGGCAAAGTTTCGTGGCCGCCGCATACATACGGGCAAGTACGGCTCTGCGCTCGTCTGTGGTCATGTTCTTGCGCGTTTGTGAGGGCAATGAGTGGCGCTGCGTCACTTTTTTAAAATTTGGAGGCTTGGGAACCCCAACTTTTGATCCGTCATATCTCACGGTCTAGAGCGTCAATCGGCTCGCTCCAAAAACCCCGCCAATCAGCAATAAAAGCGCTTTCTATTCCGCCAATCAACAGCATGCAGTAGTTTCTGGGAGCCTTAATGAAAAATTTTGAAAAATCACTGCCTTATATTTTGGGACGGAGGAAGTACAAGACTGTGCCAGACTAATTAAGAAGTTTTGACTAATTTTCTTTCACTTAAAATTAGTCTGGCAAAGACTAATTTCGAACACAGACTAAAATAATTACGGTGGGGTCTTGTTGAATTTCTGGTCGCGAAACGCCGCAGACCTCGAAATCAACAATAAGAAAATGTAAAGAGCTGATACTGAAATCAGAAAGCAACATCGTCACTTTATTGGTGGCAGTTCCAGTTGATCTAATATCGGAACTCGAAGCGCGCTTTCAATACAGCAGGTGACTGACTACTGAAAAAAAACGTCAGCTCGGTGGTAGTAAAAGACGACGCGTTTTATTGCTTGGCGTGGAAAATTCGGATGCCAAGAAAAGTACTGACCACGAATACTTTACTTTGAAGACCACGAATCTTCAAAGTATGTGCTTGCCCCACATTGTTGACACGTTTTCTTAGTAGCATGCGACTGTTAAACAAGTTCAGTGACTATCATGAACACCAATTTTTCTCATATCGACTTCGACCTTGGTCAAAAGTCAACATGAGAAAATGCTGGTGTTCATGGTGCACTTGAATTGATGAGCTTTGCCAAACCTCATTTCCAATTTGGCTCGCAACAAGCAACTACATCACAAAAAGCCTCTTGTTCGCCAATCACACTAATGAAGACCTTGCAATTGCTTCTAGCAACTATGGCCACGGCAGGTCATATTACGATGGCGCAAAACGAAACTAGTAACCAAGCGGGAACGGTTTCCGGTGCCGGAAGCGACTACCACGCTCCATTCTCGACTGATGCTCCTTCCGACCTCTTTGAACGTCGTGACACTTTGACAAACTTGGCACCGATCATCAATGTTGCTGCCGACTTATTGAAGCGACCTCTACCAACAAACGCATGGTGGGGAAATCTCATCCACACCACTCCCAAAGATATAGATACGGTCGCTAACCCGGCGTGGTCGAATCCGTTCGCACTCAAGCTTCCCAAGCAAGCACCATACGGTCTTCAAGCTTGCTACTCGTATACCTACCGAAACATGGCTCCTGAAGTCAACGGTGCCGTCAAGTATTATCTGCATGGATTCCACAACGACATTACGCTTTCAGCAACAGAATTTGCATCTACTAAACCCAACTACGAAGTCTACTCGTTTAGCGACATGGGCGTCAGCATTCGCACCTGTGTTTCAGGCAGCAAAAGTTGCATGGACTCGTCTCTCGTCAACGGTATGGCTTTCGTTTCGGCCACCTACACCGGTCTCATTGCAAGCATCAACTCAGAATACCAAATGACCCTGCTGGATAGCTCGACGCCAGGCAAGTACATCATTCAACTGCCAAACCAGCAGACATGGGTGGTTTACTCCAGCGATACTAGTGCAACCTTTTCAATTGATAGTACCGGCTCAGCTTTGGTCGCCAGTGCAGCTTACACCGGTACACTTCGTGTAGCAATTCTTCCCAACAAGAGTGATCAGAATGTCTACGATGCCTATTCGTCCTGCATCATCCGTGGTGGCAATTTTGTCATGAATTCTCGCACTTCCTACTCGCTACAGTGGGAAACTGAAGGCACCGGATGCGACAGCACGGGGCTTCTTCACTTTGCTCTTCCCCACCAAGTTGATTTCATAAGCGGTTCCACAACCAGTTCAATTGTACTAAATTCGGCAACCCGCGGTCAGATGGTTGGTCAAGTGACCACTTCTTCGAGCTGGTCCATGACGGAGGACGAATCGACAGAGGAGGTCGACTTTTACCCAGCGAATAAGCCGTCGCCCGATATGATATCGCAGATTAACCTTCTGTCGACACTGCAAAAGGATATCGACAGTGACTGGAGCCTCAGCAGCGGGAGCTGGTATTTCAATGGCAAGGCGTATCAAAAGTACGCGTCGCTTTGTCTGATGGCCGCCGATAGCTCCGTCGTGGGTGACGACACAACTTTATTGCGCACGTGTTTAACGAAGCTAGAGAAATTGATTGAGCCGTTCCTAAACAACAAGCTTGGCTCACCCCTTGTCTACGACACCGCGTACAAGGGTATTGTGACGAGTCAAGTTTTCATTACCAATGATGTTAATGTCGACTTCGGAAACGGTATCTACAATGACCACCACTATCACTACGGCTACTGGGTGATGGCGTCGGCAATTATGAAGAAACTGAATCCGTCTTGGTCAGGCATGGCACAGCTTGAAGTCATGATATGGACGATGCTGCGCGATGTGGCCAATCCCAGCTCGAACGACGCATACTTTCCTCGATTCCGCCACTTTTCATGGTATCTTGGACATTCGTACTCGCATGGCGTGACACCTGTGGCTGACGGCAAGGATGAAGAAAGCACATCAGAGGACATAAATTTCAGCTATGGCATGATGTTGTGGGGAAAGGTGACGAAGAACAAAGCGGTTGAAGATCTTGGTAGTCTTATGTTGCGCCTGAACGCTCGTGCTGTGCGCACCTACTTCCTGATGACGTCGGACAACAAGGTCCACCCGCCCAAGTTCGTGTCCAACCACGTCACGGGAATCTTCTTTGACAACAAGGTCGACTACACGACGTGGTTCAGTCCCGAGAAGTACTGCATTCATGGCATCCAGATGATCCCTGTGTCACCCATCAACGGAATTGTCCGCACGTCAGCTTTCATTCAGGAAGAGTGGACCGACATTTTGTCCAAGGAAGCGATTGTCACGAGTGGTGACACCAGCAATCCTTGGTTGTCCTTATTGCTTGTGAATCAGGCTGTCATCAATCAAGCCGAAGCACTTGCAAAGCTGGCAACGGCTACCATGGATGACGGTCTCACCCGTTCGTGGGCCTTGTACAATGCGGCCTCTCGCGGCGGATCGAAATCAAGCGGCAGCACCACGGATGTCACGGTGGAGCCGAGTCCGTCCCAAAGCGCAATTCAAACCGATATGGCGGCCACTCTTGATTCAACCACCAGTGTTCAAACCACCACCGAGGCGACATCTGAGGGCATTTCGACCGATGTGACGGCTATCCCCGGCACAACCACCGAGTTTTTGACTACCGATACTCCGATCGTCACCCTGGCGACTCCGGATGCCACTACGACTACCACTTCCGATGCAGCCACCGATTATTCAACCACCGATACTCCAACTGTCTCCATGGCAACAGCTGATGCCCCTGCGACTACGATTGACACGACAGCTACTCCTGATGCCACAACCGATACGATCACTACGGACATGGTGGCACATGAGACCATAGCTGCCGTACCGACAGAAACGATGGCGAACCCTATTGCAACTGACGCTACTTCTATTGCCACCGCTCCCAAGCCCGCGTCTGAGGACAAAGATTGCCATCGCGGCGCTTAGTCGAAGGGTTAATGAACCTTTGCTTCAGTCGCCACTTCAATTCTCGGAAGGAGCACCATGGGAAATTTCTAGATGAATTAACAGGTGCTGAAACACAACCTTGTTACCAGCAGTGTGCGGCATGAGCATGTCGAGTGAAATCACTTAGAAAATTATAGCAATATGTAGAATCATTGTTGACATTTGTATTAGAGAACATCTCACTTTATCTTTTAAATAAAACAGCAAACTTTTATTATCTAAGCTTGAGTTTTGCAGAGCCGTAGTCTGCAACTGCTTCGTCATCAGCATTTCTGCCGGCTTCAGTAATAATTTGCGGAAGTGTCGCCGGATCATATACTCCCTTGTGTGACGGGATCATAGGTCCATGTTAGCAAATTGTTAACCTCACTTGATGTAAAGGTTATATTAGGCACAATTGTGTTTTCATCATATTTTCCTTTGGTGACATTCCTGCTGGTGCTTCTGCTCACCGCAGAATGCACACCATGATGGTGGACTAGATTGTCGCGTCTCCGATTCATTTATATAAACGAAAGCTCTCATCATCCCTACTCAGTCGTAAAATATTAACGCTAGCAGATGCCGATTAGGCTCAATTTCAAAACAGAAATGCACCTTAGTTAAGTTTGTGTCTCTGACTCAACCAGAGAGCTTTTGACAAGTGGGTACTTAGATATGAACCTGGAGCATCCCGAATCTTCATCATTGGTTCGTGAGATATGATCGTGCTCGTGGTCGTCGTTTACGTCATTTTACCGCAAGGGCATCAATGTCGAGATATGGCTACACTTTGGTCTGAAAGGTGTTCGACCAAATAGTAAGAAAACCAAATAAGGTTACTTGTTGAAGTAGATAGTATATTCAGAAGTTGTTATTCCTAAGCTATAACATGCATTTCATTTTTTCCTGATGCCTACAGTCGCAGCGCCCTTCGTCGTGTGTTTCCTGCGTTGTTATGTCGGTTTTTGTAATACATGTAGATGCTATACATAAAGTGATTAATATGTAAAATTATTGCTCCTTTGTACCATAAAGTAGGTACAGCGTACCCTAATGTATGAAGTCATAAGCAGAGCAAATCATTATATTTTTTGAACACTTGTTCAACTTAAATCTTTGATAACTCTGGCAATAAAATTGTATTCAGGCAGCCTCTAGAGCTGCGACTAGCCTGCGCCTTACTACTTGCGTGCTGGCCGAAAACTGATTTGGCGTTACAGAAGTTATTATTCCCTGGCAGCCTATCATCAATCCTTTTTAAAAAGGTTCGTATTCGGAACAAAACCACATTTTTTTCTGTTACGATTAAGATATCCAGATCGCCCGGGTGTAATTGCCTAAACTATAGGTAGCAACACGACAAGTTCGTCCGACTTGTTTTTTCTCAATATGGAAAAACCCAGATTGTTGGTGGATCTCGCTTAGTTCAGAATTACTGTTACCTAGATTGCTTGCATCTTGTTGCAATCTTGCTTTACAATTGACGAGAATACTGCCAAACAAAATTGATTTAGCTGGGCCAAAATTCCCTAGTAATTTAGGAATAACAAAGCTTTGTGGCCAAAAAAAAATATGAGAAGGGTTTTAGAGGATTGTGGTTCATACAATAAATGGTCAAAAGGTATAGGTAAAATGGAAAAATTAAATCATATCGACTCCATAAAATTCAAAGAGCAGAAGCTTTGGCTTAATAGCGTGCCATACTTATTGATTACTTGCTTTTGCATTTTTGGTGAGTACACCCCTTAAGTCTATCATTTGAATGCCTAATTAGCACCAAGAAATGACCAATGCAAAGAAGATATTGTCACCTTTTGAGGAGAAACTGTTGCACTCCCTTTTGCTACGAAGACGGTTAAAAATGACGGACCTGTTGTGGGCACGTCACATATCTTCATTCTTTACGGTACGTTGTACCTACTTTATGGTACAAAGGGTGTGCACGTAGCAATAATTTTATTCATCCAATTTGGCTAAAAGAATAGTAAATCTGCCAGATTAAGAGGCTTATTTACATTTGCGAACCTACAATCTTCCGCTGTAGGCCAAAACGTTACCACACTTTCCAATATGAGATATAACCGTGTTCAAAACACGGGCGACTTGAGGTGAGTATACACAACGCAGCGACTCCAGGTCAGGGGACTTCCGGTGGGTTACTTTAACCTTCCCCGGGCAAACCAGTAGCAGCAAGAGGTGACCTTGTTAGCCCTCTGCTGTGAACCAATGAAAGCGACTTGTGTCTAAGAAAGCGAGACGTATACTGATTTTTATCCCTATGTCCAATACTCCCTTTTGTGTAGCCTACCACAAATAGCCCGGCTGGAAAGTTATGTGTCTTATCTGAAGTGGTCCAGCTAGCTTCATCCCGATGCTCTTTTGTGTACTGTACACCAAAACCAGCCGGATCGGCCGGATGCTCTTTTGAGTACTGTACATCAAACCCAGCCGGATCGGCAGGATGCTCTTTTGAGTACTGTACACCAAACCCAGCTCATTCGGCCGGATGCTCTTTTGTTTACTGTACACCAAACCCAGCCGGATCGGCCGGATGCTCTTTGGTGTACTGCACACCAAACCCAGCCGGATTGGCCGGATGCTCTTTGGTGTACTCTACACCAAACCCAGCCGGATCGGCCGGATGGCTATCCATCTAGCTCACTTGACCGCTGGCGTTGGCATCTCCTTAGCAGCTCCACGTCCAACCCTGGCGCCTCATCCGTCTTCCGCAATGCTCAGCCGTCTTCAGGTGCGGGCATCCTTCAGACCATCCGTTCCCAAGTTATCCACCATCGACAGCCATCCGATCCACCTCCTGCTAGCCCGCGTACAAGTCCCCTCATATCACGCCCTCCTGGCTCGACTCCGTGCCTGACAACCTTCTGCCGCCAGAGAATACATTCAGCGGCTACTAGACTATGTCCCATGTTGACCAGTCCGGGCAGCCGGCTAGGGCCAACATTTCCCCAGGTGGGTGCGTTCACTTTTCATTAGTCCGTTAATTTCCAAGTCACTCCACCACACAGTCCTTCAAGGCAGATCAGTGATCTGACCAAAAAGCTCGAGCGCATGGAAGAAGACGACGATTCACCGTCAAAGGACGATGCGGACGCAGCAAGTGGATGACGAGTTGGCCATTTCAGCACATCGATAGTTGCTTTCTGGGGGCTGGTGATGAATAATTCCACACGCGATCTTAGACATGCGACTGGTATGCAAGTACGGTAGGCGTCGTGCAGGCTGGCCTCAATCTGCGCGTTACACATTAATGTTGAGCTTAGAACAAGAGATAGAGAGAGGCATGGGGAAAAATAACGATATTATCTATTGATTCCAGCCAAAGATTCGTTAGGGTGAGTCCTTCTCGCCCGCTTGCCCTTTGCCGCTCAATTTTGCGGCTAACGTGGTTTCAATTTGTTCAGTTTGCTCGGCGAGATTGCCAATCTGCTTGGAATGGCTTTGAATGGCGCTTGCCATGTGCATCTGTTGCCTTCGAATTCGTTCCAGGGTACTCGTCGTCTGTCAGAGCAGTTGTAGCAATTGCGCTTCCATGACAGCGTGTTACTGCGCTTGTTCGACGTGCACGGCTTGTACCTCGTCCTTTTTCCACCAAGATTTCTTCAAACAAGTTGACGAGGCCACGCACTACTGTTTCGAGTTGACTGAGCACTTGACCACACTCCAACCGCAACTACGTTTCCCACATATGTCCATTCGATAGAGTGAGTGGGATCCAGCATAGAATACTGCATTCTTAAGCCCCTCTTGTCGTCAAGGGTTCTTTACAAAGCGAATATCCTGACTTAAGTCGGTGCTGCTCCCGCCGCCGTGGTTGCCATTTCCATGTTGCTGTGGTGGGTAGCAAATTTTACAATTATAAAAAAATACGTCAAAACATCATCACAAGAATTAAGTCCGCATTCATAAGCTCTAGGAGGCGTTCATATAAAATATCCCGACCAAACTGTACCATTTTTATGTGGTTCCCGCTACCGGTACATGTATCTCAAATGGATCTCAGCAGTTTGAAATACTTCCTCTGTATGGAATGTAACTGTGCACGTTGCTAGAATGAAAAATAAAACTCTCCCGGGGGATCATTTGGAGCACGTTGATTGGTCCGTCTTTAAGCGTTTTACGGTGAACATCAAGAGCTGTTCCCGGCCAAAAAACTCTCTCTGGAGCGCAAGGAACCTTCAAAGTGTACGTCTAAAAATGGATCACATTACAAAATCTCCCGCCACGCACCCTTTTGATAACGACAACTGCAGTACCAGTCGCACCAGATACCTAGCCCCTCATGAGCAACTCGAGATCATTGTTTTTTCATTCCTTTAGCGTGAGCGGGACGGTCTTGCACGGCAATATAGAAGCCGCCGCTAATTATTGCTGCAGTGGGTAATACCTTCATCAACTAATTCATTATAATTTATTAATTACCTCTAATGTTTAATGTTTTCACATAGAAGTTGTAGTTGCTTGTCTTTCGTGTAATATCATACCTATATAACTGGATAATATAAATAGTTGGAGTGAAAATTGCACAGAGCTCATGTACAGTATTACGCCTTAAACCTAACCGCGATTGAGGTTTCACGCCTATGGCAAGGTTTTATATTTAATGTGTACCACATGACGACAATATTGACGTGAAATTAAACTATACCTAATTCTATTCTCCATTCTAACTTGACATCGCTCCACAGTAATGACTGCTATAAAATCATTCCATAACTAACTCATTTCCTTCCATCATCTCAAGCCTTTCGTTCGCACTTGTTCCACTTTGTACTTCATCGTTTCCCTCAAATACACCACCATCCATCCCTCCTCCAGCATTAGTTGCCCTTCTGGTCATCGTGGATCTCGACTTTCGAAGGTTTTTTTCTTCATCCGATCAAACAAGCGCTGATCGGCACGGGAAAAGGCCGGAAAGACGCGATCAAACGCACTGATAAAGTGATGATGTTGAATCTACAGACTCGCCGTCGCATTTTCTTTTTCAATGTTTGAAAAATCGGTCGAGCGCAAGGCTGTGATACCAGCTTCACGCATTAATACACTCAGATCGGCCCCACTAACACCTTCACAACAAAGATCAGTAGCGATGGCATCGAGCTGATCTGACGAGTTCAAGGTACACTCGGACGACAGTTCTCTTAAAATCTAGAGTCCTTTCAATGCATGAGAAAGCCGTACATATAGCAAATTCTTAAGCCGACCGGGGCGTAGCATAGCTGGTTTGAAAATGTCTGGACGATTCGTAGCGGCAAAGACAAATACATTGCGACGACCATCCAACCCATCCATTTATAATTGGTTCACGACACGGTCACTGACTCCGTCGCCACTTCCATCTCCTCCAGCTCCTCCAGAACGTCGACGTGGTAAATCATCAAGCTCATAAAAAATACTACACATGGAGATGATGCGCGAGCTCACTGAAAGACTTGGCGAACGGACCGCTCTGACTCCCCCACATATTTATCCAGGAGCTCAGGTCCTTTGATACTGATAAAGTTGACGCCACTTTCGTGCACAATAGCTTTCGCCAGCACTGTCTTACCACAACCGCAGCAACACACCCGCAGCCATCGACAACACTAGCGGGCTTGGGCTCTTGGCTGAGGGTGGGCCGCCTGTTCTAGTGTCAACTTCAATGCGCCGGCCATTTTCCCACTGAGCTTGCTTAAAGGGCTGATACCTTCTCATCTTGCTGGGTATCTGACCCCGTTCCGGTCCCAACGTCCCAAAATGGCCCTAGGATAAAGCCAGATGGTGGAACCGATGCCGTCCCAATGCGACCTAACCCCAGTTGCTGAGCCAATCGTTGTCGTTTATTTCGTCCCGGGATCCCGGGACATTTTATAAGAACGACCCTTAGTTGCATGCCTTACTCACCGATTTTTACGTTGCGAAGGTTCTCTAATGAGCTCTTATAAAGAAAAACAGTTCCGATTTTGCCACGAAGCCCTCACCCAATACCAGTTGGGGGGGGGTCGGAGAAAGAAAGAGTACAAAGCGAGTAAAAGATATGACGGAAGTCCAGGGCCCAGGCCCAGGCCCAGGCCCCGGACCCCCACCTCTTCCAGACCCAGGCACCGAGTGCCAACACCAAAGGGCAGACCTACACTCACCAGGGACGGTTGTGAGGGAAGATACTGCATCGCCACCGTCGGGCACGATCGTAAGCGACTCCAGTCAAACGAACGGCACCGAGTCGCACTCAAAACCGGTAAAACCGGTGGAAATATCCAGTGACAGTACCACTGTTGGACAAAAAAATTTCATCGAACCAGAACCAGAACCAGTATTACCGGTGGAGGAATCAACTGATAGTCCGATGAAAGGACACGATCGCAAGGAGGTTGAGGATAAACAACACATAGTTGACCAGCAGAAGTCAGTTAAAAAAGTGCAAGTACCACGTGCTATTACGGTAGAGGATATGGTACTTACACATAAAACTGGAATGGAACAGAACAAGCAGGTGAAGCCACGGCTTCAGGCATGGATTATCCTGATGCAAAACCTGTTCGAAAAAATCTACGTAAAAGTACAGGGACCGGCATCGCGGTTGTCACCATTGGCGCAACGCCTCCCTAAACTGAAGGTTAAGGAAAGTGAGAAACTACTGGATCTGTTTGAGACGATGGTAATCGTCAACAACCAAGATTGGAATTTATGGAGAAACCGTATAGTGGGAGCGGCTATAACGGTACAACGTTCGAGTCAAACTTTGGAAGGGCTCCTTCAGAAAATGTTAGGTCAGGACGCAATCTATAAAGCAGGGAAGGAACCAGTACCATTATCAGGATGGGCAGCAAAGGTTAGAGGTGCATTGGTAGTTCGACTAAAGTGGCTGAGGTAGAGAAACCCTTCTTGTTTAGGAAGGGCAGATACGATCCGATGGAAATAGTGGCCCTGAGAAGACTATGTGAGCAAGAATACGGTAAATATGCGCCGAGTCAATGCCGTAAAGGTACAGAACAAGAATGGAAAATTGTGCAAGGTTTAGTGGAAGGTTCTATTTTGGCCAAACAACTGCCGCAATTCATCAGAAGAATTATAACTCAGGAAGACCATGTACGCCTTGTACAAACCATAAGGGCTCAAGTTGAAGGGTGCTTAATGATGGATCTAAAATGGGAGAGCACCATCAAGGAGGCGTTCCTGAGTACTCGAAGCATCCAGGAAAGTATAGCTACAGCAGCTACTACCCGGTCAACAGGAACAAAAGAATTATGGGCGATGTTGGCTCAAGTTCAAACGATTAGCTTTAATCAAGCCAATCACTCTCATTTTTTAACCAGAGAAAACGCAGAAAAAATTGTCGGGGTCACGGTGCCATTTCATCGTCATGACACAATTTTATATAATTTACATTCAAAGAATCAAGCAAAAAATGTATCGGCGTCGAAAAACCAAGTGGACGCAAATGGAGAAGAATATCGACAACAAGGTTGTTATTCGTGTGTACTTAAAAACATCACACGAACAACGGATTTAAATAAATTATACGGAATGTTAAAGTCACTTTTCGGGACTTCTTTTCAGCTGGAGGATTTGGACACAGGAGGACCGTTTTCCGAAACGTCGACTTCATGGGAATTAATACTGGATACAGAGGTATGTCCGCCCAAGCTATCCGGTATTAATCGAATTTATTGGTGTAATACTATGATTATAGTAGAACACCCACACATGAAGGGTCGAAGACAATGTTTGAGATGTGGAGAAATCGCTCATCCAATGAGAAGCTGTAAGACATCTTCGAAGAATTTATTGGCTAAGGGTACCATTGTAGTATCAGTGGAGGATATGAAACTGTCAAGATGATTGAACCGACGTTTAAGAGCATGGAACAATTACGTCAAGAGGTGGAATAAAATCGAGTTAAGCAAGAGGAAACCAGAGCCGCAAGTATGAACCCTCCAAAAGATAGTCAGGCGGAGGAGCACCCTACTAAGGAGGAAAAGGAAGTCCAGTCGGTCGAGGAAAGCACCTCGACGGATTCGAAGATTCAGAAGGTGAGAAAGAACAGCGAAGTAATTACTAAGTCACCTAGAAGCCAATCGGACCAGTGGATCACAGTTTGAAGGAGCAATACCAGGGCGAGTAAACAGACTCATCCATTGTTAACCCAATCCATCAAGCAAAAAGATGAGATCCAAAGTACTGGTTCACCTCCAGGTACCCCGGCAGAAGGCCAGTCTATCGGAGTAGTGGTACAATCGATGAAGATAACCAATGCAGCTCTACCACAGACTAAACAGCCGACAACACAGGGCAAACAATAATAAAAACCAAAATAAATCACCGGAACGAGGGACAGTGGCAGGTAAACAAAAAATCCAAACCGACCTGGTTGTTCAAGAATGCAGATTAAAAGAGAAAGTGACCAATTTACTCGAGGACATCAATGCGGAAACTGGTGCAGTGCAACTCTTCCCTTTTGCTCAAGGAGAACCCACATCGAATCAGTCAGATTCGACGGTGGACCAAGTATTAAAAGAAATGGGAAATCAGAGAGTAGCTACTCCGGCAACTGGTAATTGCCAAACTTATACGATTTGTCAAGCGCTAGCTTCACAATCCTTACGGAAGGTGATAACGAGAAGCTAGCGGAGTTAGCCCAATTACTTAAGCGAGGATGTCAAATAAGGGCATTACTTGATTTTGAGGTTAAATTCCCTGCTGGAATAAGGAAACAAACTCTCTTGAGTTTAGGACAAGGGTATGAGAAGATCTCTGCAGTTCAATCAAAGCGCGAATTTAAAGTGTATTTACGTGACTTTGCTACCAGTGGATTGGCTTTAACAGATACAGTACCATCAACTGCCTGGGGTAGCAACGATACACTTGCGTGTATCAGTACTCTTTTACAGAGACATATTTTCGTGATATGTCCGTCTGAGAATGGCTTGACCCCAGGAGTAATTCATTTCGCGCCGGAAATCAGAGTGAAGCATAATAAGACCTATGCGGCGAGTGGAGAATATCCGATATCATTGACAGCGTGTAAAAAGAAAGTGCTGGCATTAAAACGTGGAGCTATGGAAACCGATCAACCCATGCCAATTATACTACATTTTAGTGATTCACACTATGCGGCATACATTCATGGTATACGAAGGACGGACAATATCTCCAATCTTAAACATGATATCGAGATGGAAGAATATGAATCCTCGAGTGAGGAGGAGGAAACATACGAGGACGATAAAGTGGAGTGTACTACGGTGCCAGATATTATAATGAAGGAAAGTAGTAGTCTCGGTCAACCAGATGAGAGTGCGGGTCCAGGGAGTGAATGTTTAACGTCTGAACAGCACATCACACCGTACTCTCAAAACCTACACTGGGATCCCGATGATTGGGAAGCTAACTATGATGAGTTGATTCGGCGTTTACAAGGACCTACAATTCATCACGACTTGAAGTGCGAAATTGAGCAAATCATTTTGACACATGATCCCAATATGACAGAAGTGTTATACTTCTTGACAGAAACGGACAGTAGACTGTCATTACCTGAACAAGCGTCTCTGTTAGACGCCAATTTGAGTAACTTGGAAGAGAGGAATTGGTATATTGAAAAATTCCAAATACCAGAATCCATCCTCTATCAATGGTTTCATAAGGTTTGGCAGGATCATAATCAAGGAGAACCGACACTGCGATAGACGGATGATTATCCTGGAAACTCAGAACAGGAGAATTCACAAGAGGGGCAGAAGAGTGATGAAGAGGAACCAGGGCAAGCAAAAGGTTTATGCATAAGACCAGACAGTAATCACTATACAGGGGGAGAGAGTCAGCCGAGTGAAACTCAAATGGAGTACCACTCGGAGACATTATCAATAGCACGCGAATTAATTGATGACTTTAATGCAGATACCACTTCTGTAGAGGTCTCGACTATTTCAGCAGAGACATGACAAGCCGCATGGGCAGCGTATGATAAAGAATGGAACAAACACACCAATTTACCATTCCCGTATGCAGACGCATCAATCGAGACCTGGCCATGCATGAGAACACCAAATTACTTCAACTATTGATAACTTTTGAAGGAACGGCTTATCTATTAGAAGGATTAGCACCAAATGTATTTGCTACTTTGACGAGGCATTGGAGGGTGCAATGTTTTAGGAGAATGCTAGATCACGGCATAAAGACAGGATTACAAGGTATACCACGGGACTGGTTTCATGCATGGGAAAGCCGATTAAATGCAGTCAGCTCCAAAAACCAACAATTGGCAATTATTAACAACAGTTCGCAGGAATGGGCGCTGTTACGTAATAACAATTATGGAGGTAATACCTTGATCAAAGTATGTGCGCCACAACAGACGACTCGATATGCGGTACACATTGCCACGTTGTTGGAGACAGATTATCACTCCAGCGATTCGATACAGCTTCTGTTGCAACGATATTACAAAGCAAAGCAGTTAACCGATCATTTGCATCATTTGTGCACAATATCGAGACGGAAGATAGTTCTGGGTGGATCCTACTAGCTAATCATATGACACGACAACAAGGGTTATGTCAGTCGACAGTGGAGGGGGTGGATGATCTGATTCTGGAAACTGTCGAATCCCAACTTGAATACTAAGGGCAACGAGATGTTAGACCCGGTCAATAATCCAAATTATCACGATTTGGCCTCATTAGATACTTACGCAAAATTAAAATTGATATCGGAGATGGAGTATCGACCAGATGAAGAAGAAGGAACAAATGTACTATCTAGTGGAACACTGAACCTTTTATCACAAAATGTGAGGGGTTTTAAAAAAGAGGATGTTAACAAATGATTATCAGCGTGGAGACACTCGCGACAACAGGAGCAGTCTCATTTGTTTTTCTTACAAGAAACGCATGTATCCTCACAGAAAGAAGCGGATGAATACGCACAATATTGGGAACATCTGTGGGGGCAATTTACACCTACCAATAAGTTGTCATATTGGAGTATTACTTCTGAGAAGAAGGGAGGAGTGGTAATTTTACTCCATCCTCATTATCAGCAGAACATTCACCCATGGAAGGAGCACATCTGGTCAAATCGTTTTTTGGCACTACAGTGGAATAATGTCTGCATCATTAATATTTATGCACCTTCTGGAGATCCGATACTGCGCGAAAAATTTTACACATCATTGGAAAAGTCTCTCAATAGTAATATCAATCCCATCATACTAGGGGGGGCTTCAATTGTGTAGAGTCCCCGGTGTTAGATAGACTGGGGGGATACGAAATGATAAAACGGAGAGCTTTACATTGTCACGCCTCGTCAATAACCTGCAATTCAGGATGCTATTCTTTCCACGGGATCTCCTTTGGAAGAGAGAGAGCACGAGCCGACCGAATATTACACTTACTGGAGGGGGGATCAAGCCAGTCGTTTAGATCGATTCTATTTATCACAGAGTCTGTCTTCATGGTCACAATGGCTTCAAGTTACTGAGCCCCTGGTATTCTCGGATCATGCTCAAGTGCGTTTAATTTTGAAAGAACCCGCCGTCAAACAAACAAGGCCGACAACACGTAAACATCGGTACGCTTTTAATGGTTCCACAAATGAACGGATCAAACAGGAGTTAGCGAGCTTATTGAATACCATTTAAACGTACAGACAGAAATCATCAATTGGGACTATTTAATCGATATGTGTTGCGACTATCTCTACAAAATGGGTAAAAAGGTATCAAGAAGACGGAAAAGGCGGGTACGACAATTGGAGAAAAGTCTTCGATCTAAAGCTCGCACTCGAAAACAATTAATCTCCTCAATGGCGGAGGCACTTCAGCGAGACATTAAAGCAAGGAAAGGTCAACGTCTACAACGAACTGATGACGATTTGAAATGATTATTTAAAAGAACGACGATCCGGGATAAGGATCAAACTGTGACCAAAATTGAATCAGGAGGAGATATTATTTTTCCATCACAAACGACAATTCCAAATCGATTTAAAATGACGTGGGAAACCATCTTAGGATGTGAACATAGCACAATTCAGGAACCAGAAATGGACTCAAGGATTCAGTCGCTATTTTCAATTCCTACAGATAGGCGAGTAACGACTGCTCAAAACGTATTTCTAATGAGTGAAAAATATATGAGCAGGACGTTTCTCAGGCCATAAAACGATTACGAAGACGGAAAGTAGCCGGTCATGACGGACTAAATAATGATCTGTATAAAGACTTTCAGGAGTTCTTCACACCGACGTTGACGAGGTTATATAATAACATATTACAAGGGGGAGATCCACCAGCTCCTTCTTGCGCGCGTTGGTCTTGCCACTTCGGAAGAAGACAATGCGCTCGATTACAGACCTATTTCACTACTTCAAACAAGCTACAAGATATTTGCAAAGATTCTTGCGACTCGTTTACAAACTTTCCTGGGCACCCTAATAGGGGACAAACAGCAAGGTTTCGTGGCTGGACGTAGAATAGACAAAGCTGTGGCAGTAATGATGGCGACACTTAATCAAGTGGACACAAATTCGATTTATCCATTGAAATCGGAAGAATGTCCAGGAATCCTATTCCTAGACTTTGCGAAAGCATCCGACACAGTGAGTCGTCAGTATCTGTATTGTATCCTTTCACTCTTTGGATTTAGCACGAATTTGTACAACTCATAATGAGGCTGCATGATGGTACAACGGCGGAATTTATAGTAAATAACCAAATCTCGGAACCGTTGACAGTTCTTTCTGGAATCAGACAAGGATGTCCCTTGGCCCATTATTATTTATCTTAGCGGTGGAACCTCTCGCACTGGCATTGGTCCAGGACACGAGTTTAAAGGAATTCAGGTTGGAGATGACGATGGAACAGGTGAACATATTTTCTCTGCATTTGTTGACGATTCAACAATATTTTTGAACACAGCATCACAAGTATCACACGCGTTACACATAGTGGAGCAGTTTGGAGCACTTTCGGGATTGAAGATACAGTCACAAAAAAGTCACTTCTTATTTCTGGGGTAGACACTTTATCATAAATAATGGAAGGGAATACTTGTGGTTCAACCAGGCGAAACCACTAGATATTTGGGTTATGAGATAGGGCTGTCGAACCTCAAAGAACGACGAAACTGGGCCCAACGTATCAGGGGTATACATAGACGAATGGGAATCGCTTCAAAATGTTCGACTTCAGTAGCGGAGCGAGTATTACTCTTCAATGCGATAGTGGTTCCGGCTATATTGTTTAAGGCCAGAGTTTTCGAACCTACAGCCCAGGTATTACAGAATCTCATTCATTTACAAAAAAGCCTTATCTGGAATAAAACGACAGATGGTAAGAAAGTTCTACACAAATTTCCCCTGCTTTAACGTACACTCCGAGGAAGGCGGGGGACTGGGTTTAATAGCTATAGCACTGGCAATTCGAATTCAGGAAATGAAGATGACCACACAATGGTTAATCAGTAAACGAGCTATCTATAAACAAGCCTGGTAAAGATGGAAACTAGGACAATCAGCTTCGATAGATGGACCGTATATTACTCCATTGAAAGGTGAAAGTCTTACCGGGGTAGGCATCCATAAGTTACCGTTGACAACACCGTCGATATTTACCTCCTTGGGGAGGTGGAACAGTCCTAACTCAACTCAACTTCACCAGCTCCAAGATTACACGGAGTTACATCTGCCACCACTCATTTTACAATTAGCAGAAACAACGAAAGGTCTATCCGTTGGTGTTAAAGCTACAGAAACTGTGGAAATTAATTTGGATTTGAGCAATATCAAATTCCATGGATTATTATCCTCCGATCAAGAGGCATTTTGGGGCACTAATAAATGGGCCCAGAACCCATGGATCAGGGAAGAAAAAGCGGCAGAATTATCACCACACAAAGATGACAGAATTCCTGGAGGTACGATTTACTCCTTACGGATTCTCCGACTAACAAGAACGTTATTTACTTGGCAGGTGCCGAGAGGTAATTCTCCGTCACATAGACATACAAAGGCCAAGATCGATCGGTGGCTAACTGCAATAATTCTAGCCTCCCCTAGAGTGGCGGTTGGCGAATATATAGGCCCACCCCCAGTATACAATTATTCAGGTGTCCACCTACTTTGCAAGATTATAAATGGAAGATAGTGGAACCTGGAGTGCTGAAAGGTGAAAAGGACAACTCGGACAAAACTATAAGAATAACGCAACAGGCTGATGGGATCTATTGGAAGATAGAATATCCCATTATATTTGTTGATAACACAGCGGAGCAAAAGACGATCAACACTGTAGTGTGTCAGCCGCATCCGGATTTACATGATATGGAATGGACGGTGGACCCGGCAACAGCATTCCAGAAAATACCGTGGGCAATCAGACGACACTACCGACACATGTACCATTGCAAAATCGCGTCAGCTTTATCAAGTGTAATGGACAAATGGCAAATCAAACGTAGACGTGATGTGTGGAATCATTATATACAAGATCAAATTCCGAAGCAGGTATGGAAACATCAAAATGTATTAACTGACTATCAAATTTGGGTTATGTTTAGAGCAGTTACATTTCAGCTCAACACTTTCTATCAGCGCCAGTCACCAAGTCCTATATTTCCGCTGACGCCGACTTGTATTACCAGTCGGACGGACATTTTTCGTGTACTATGGGATTGCAAGAGTGCCAAAAATTTATGGAAACGATGCACCAGTCTTTAGAAGGGAGTGGAACAAACAGATGAAACCATCGAGAGGTATAAGGAGCATATTGTTAAGCGTAAGCCGCCGGAAATTGGTATAAGAGTGAAAGCGGCGATGATGAACACATTTGGCGTTTTGGAGTTCGAATTTCTCGAACAATTTGAACGTTTGTGGTGGGGTTTCTGCAGTGTTGGTATTACCTGGCTGTGGCAACTTCGCAATCAAGCTATTTATGAGGGATTGATGAAATCAGAGGAAGAACATCTCCGATTCATCTGGACACAGAGGCGGGCGCAGTTAGAAGCAGTAGCCGAATACGAGCACCGGCACCCGAATTCACGGGAAGATGGAATGCGTTTGCAGCTTTGTATCCAGTGCACATTTAATATCAACCCAGCACCGCCAGAACAAGAAAGCGAGACGATCGAGCATTGACGCAGATTCCCACTTCGATGAATACCCTGAGCCGCGATTAGTATCTAGGATAAAGACATGCATAGTAAGTAATAGTTAAACGCTAATTAGACTACTCCTCCCACCGTAATTAGTCTGTGCCGGACTAATTTCGAACCTGAGTTTTTGAGCTGTGCTACCTTAAATAGTCTGTGCCAGACTATTAATGAACACAGACTAATTAAGGGATGTTCGGAAATAGTCTGTGCCAGACTAATTTATAAGTTGGTAATTAGTCTGGGTTAAACTAAGTGTCACACACACTCACTGTACCATAACGTGGGTACAGCGTACCGTAAAACCGGTTGTGTCACACGCGACTTCCTAAATAATCAACGGACAAGAATACGCCATAGCTAACAGTAAATATGGAAATAAAGATACTGAGACAGTATCTGGTAGAGGAGTTAGCGCCATTACTAGACGTTTTAATAAAACTTCTTGCTCCTGAATTCGCTGGTCTAACGATACAGTTGATCGAATAGATATGGAGAAAAAAAGCTTTTTTAATCCTAAATTACTAGGGATTTTGGGTACAGCTAGATCAAATTGAATAGCAAAATTATCATACTTCGAAGTATTCTCGTCAATTATAAAGCAATAATGAAGCAAGATAGTTTCTATTGGGTAAGGATTTTATTAGAAGTGCTTTTGGGACAAGTTTTAGTTTAAAAATTGATCTTAGGTGTTATTCTATTCTATAAGCAAGAAGAAAAAAATAATTAGAACAATGAATCATTATATGTTCCTTATTTGCTTGACAATAGCTAGCTGGCTGGTATCCAAGCAATCCAGCAAACCGAGGGCCACCAACATGCATAAGCAGTCTGGGCTTTTCCATTTTGAGAATAAAATTTGAAGTCGGATGATCTAGTCGTGTTCTACCTAATTGCGTCCGGGCGATCTAAAATATCATGAAAAAGCGAATACGGACTTTTTAAAAAAAGATTGATGATAGGCTGCCAAGTAATTATAACTTCTGTAACGCCGAGTCATTTTTTTACCAGGTTAGTCACAGCTCTAAAGGCTGCCTAAAACTATATTGGTACTATTATTATATTTTTGTTAAAGATTTATAAGAAATCAAGTTAAAAAAGTGTTCAAAAATATAATGGTTAATTTTTCTTGACCTGTATCAATTTTTTTTGTATATCTCTACCTCAGCAAGAGCGTCTTCAAAACCATTGATATCAGCGGGATCGATTTGCAGGAAGCCTCCGCCCTCTATGAAGCTGCTCTGCTTTAGACATCATTCTTTACGGTACGTTGTACCTAATGTATGCTACAGGGGGCCAACAGTGCCAGACTAATTAGGAAGTTTTGAGAGCTCACTAATTTTTCTTCACCTAAATTAGTTGTTGCTAATTCGCAGTCTATTTAGTCTCTTAACTATTAGCTACAATATATTTCCTAAGAGCAGTTTGTAATCCTATCTCTGATCGCTTATCACTCTGCGTGCGGGAATTTAATCTTTTGCGCTGATCACTTGAATGGTCACGTAAACTTTCTTGGAAGCATTCCAAACAAACCTGTAGTTTGATCCCCCGTAATCTTGATCTGGGGTGTTGCTGTTCATACACCGCAACAGCAGTTATCTGCGCGATTGTTTTATTCCACACGGTGTGGAAGTGTTCATACTTCGACTTGTGGGCGCCTTGATGCACTGTCTCATTTCGTAACTGCCACATCCAGGTCATCCCAATCGAACAGAAAGCCCACCAAAGTCGTTTTAATCCCACGCTACACGCCTCCGCTTTTGTACCACATCTGTTCCGTAATCTGTCCATCATCTTTTCCGAAATTCTTGGCGCTTCTCGTGTCGCGAAATGACGTTGTGCTTGCAGAACCTCCTGTTCTGTCATCCACCAGCCGTTCCAGCTACTAAGAAGTCGAATCCAAAATGTTTTGGCCAGACTGCACCCCCACACAATATGTGTGACCCCTTTCCCGGGTGCGCTACATTGTCGATCCATAGTGCACCCTCCTTGTTGATTGTATCCATCATAGTGGACATTGAGCTGGAACGTGGCCGCTCTATACATGCACCAGAGTTGATAATCCGAGAGTAAATTGCCATGCTGCCACAATGCCGCTGGTTCTTGATCCTGCATATACAAATTCCTGTCTGCTTGTTGTGTTTTCTCTTCCCAACGTTGCTCGATCTGCGGTAAACCTCGCGTTAGCAATCTGTAGTATACTCTTCGAAAGGAACGCCGCAACCACTGCTTAATGCTCACATACGATATGCCTTCCTTCACCCACCATGGAAAGCCGTGAATAGCCGGGTGTGCTGCACATACCAAGCCCCGTAACTCATCCCCTTCTCTTGCTTGTTCTCTCCTGCTTGCATCATTGTCCGCTGAATTCGTCAAATCACAATCCCAGTAAATCCGTCACTGCGTTGTAAGAGAACCCATTGATTTTGCGTTGTGTTGCATACCCCCAGTATTCGACGACTGGCGTCCGGTTTCCACGTAACATTGGTCCAGATATCCGGTGTCCACAATAATCGTAACGGCCCCGCATACCCAATATCTTCTCCAATTGGCACTCTTGGAGAGCACAGTATGATCGAGAGTAACCACCTCCCCACCTTAGCTCTAGTGTGCCCTATCAATCCCTTGTGCTTTACCTGCCACTGATACTTGTCCGCCGCTACCCTCGTAATGCCCAACTCTTGTATTGTCAACACCGGTAGTCTATCGTATTTCTGCCGAGGTAGACATAGTCCCATCCCTTCCGAAATCCACGGATTATCATTCCAGTGAAACGTGCCCCAAAAGGTATTCACATAGTCCGGACAAAGCCCATGCCACTCGATCTCGTCCAAATCCCCGCGAACCGTAATGTTCTCCCCGTATGTAACTCCCGTTGCTGGCTCCACATACTGTGTTTCGCATTTCCGCCTTAAACCTTGAAGATAAGCCTTCACGTACCTGTCTATCTGTGAAAAAGTCTCCTGCGCTGGACTTAAGTATCGTGCCAAGTGATGCTGAACTTGTGCCGGCAACATAATGTTTCCCGTGCTCCCCTTGTATTTACGAAAGTAACATGGAGAAATCCATAAATTAGTGTTATTAGGCTGCAACATATGCCACGAATTCCTCCACGCTTGAGAATAACGGTCACGAGGCTCCAATAGCCACATCATCGCTTCCTTGACCACTAACGTATGTACTGCGACCGGAATTGAAATGAGACCCAACCCGCCTGCATCCTTCGGAATGTACAACAAATGAGGCGAAATTTTATGCCGACTCGGTTCTGTTGATACTTGACCACCCCAAAGAAACTGTTTTTGTAAATGTACCAGCTCTTTATAAGTATTATCGTCAGGCAGGAACATCTTCGCCATGAATAAAATCGCCGGTATTGCCACCGCATTGAACAATGTTACTCGGTCCATCACTGTTGTGCCACATTTAGTCGCCGTGAGTAACCGTCTTTGGAGCATTCGAATACGTACCGCCCAGTTGACTTCCGCTAGCTGTTTTCTTCCTATCTGGTACCCGAGGTACCGGATGGTATCATTCTTCTTCACTACCGGTATACCACACCACTCGTCCCGTTGATGGGTGGTCTCGAGAAACACGATATTACTTTTCGCAGGTTGAATCTTCAATCCGGAAAGGTACCCAAATTGTTTGACAATTGCCAGCGCTGTATTTACTTGTGTCCCTTGCGCAAAGAAAATCATCGAGTCGTCGACGAACGCTGAGAATTTGTGCATAACGTTCGTATCATCTCCCCGTATGGCACATCCTTGTAATCCCCATGCTTGTGCAATAGCCATACCCAGCGGCTCGACCGCTAAAAGAAATAATAGCGGTGCTAAAGGACAGCCCTGTCTGATTCCGGATACGATTTCCAGTGGTTCCGACAGCTCGCCATTCACTAGAAACCGGGCGGTCGTTCCATTGTGGAGGGCCCACATTAAATCGACAAATCGTTGCGAGAACCCAAACTTAGTTAGCGTTGCCATCAGAAAATGTCGATCCACGGTATCGTAAGCCTTGGCAAATCAATAAACAAAATTCCTCCACTATGTTCTTCAGTCTTCTCCATTGCGTTTTCATATT
>MIQA02004878.1:0-23446 GCA_001887855.2 Sclerospora graminicola | reverse complement strand
CATTGTTTGAACTACATCTTGCTGAGACCCCGGAAACGGATACGGCATTTTCCGATTAGCCATCATTATTCGAGAAACACTTGGATCTTTGAGGTAGAGACAAACCTATTTGTGGTCCGAATACACAGGTGGAGGCTCGATAGCCACCTACACCACCCAATTCTTCCAGTTTTCAGAGACATAAAAATGATCCAACCTACTGGCTTGGTTCTCTCGCCAATAGGCGAAGTGTTCCGGCGGTTCCAACTGAGACTCCTCCATTGGCGACATCATTAAAAGTCGAGCATCCTACAATTGCCACTCCGTCACTAATCTCGCTAAAGCATTACTTTCAGGACGGGTCGACCGTGTACCGCCCAGTCTATCCAAGGCTGGGGTGTCCACACAGTTGAAATCTCCACCAAGAAAACAATTTTTGGGTTTACGAGAAAATAATTGTCTTAAATCCTTAAAAAATGTTCACGTCATTTCGAATCACTGGAAGGCCCGTATAAATTCATAATGATGCTATCATTCCATTTCACCACTATTAAACGATGCGACCAATTTTCTTTCTTCCACGGAATAATTTGATCTGCAATATCTGGACACACCAATATCGCTACACCCTTTTGTTTTTGGGTAAACACTCAAAGAGGATAATGTACTATTTTGACCTGTCCGACCCCATAATGATGCCCATTTTCTTGACACCTCATCACATTCTTCCTTCGAAGTAATATGCGTTTCTTGAAGCAAGATGATCTGAGCTGGGTGTCCAGGGTATCCTCTTCTTCACGGAGACATCCAGACTAATACATCTTTCTGCGCAAATCCCCGCACATTTTGGCTCAGGAACGTTTGAGTTAGGTGCCGTTGATGTACTCGATCCATACCACCTTCCGGTACAAACTCCATATCCTTTAGCAAACGATGTTTTGTGTAGATATCCAAATTCTTCAAAGTAAAATAGGAATGTTTCCCATGCATACTCGTATCGGTGTCCTTAGTACTGACACGGAACTTCGGAGTCCTTTTCCATGGCTGTAGTGGCCATGCTATTTGATAATTGCAGAACATTCTTAGACTGGATAAAATCAAACAATTCCTTCCAAGCGGAGGGCGCTCATTTTTTGATCGCCATAACCTTCGTAGCATAATCTGGACGACACTCGTCGACTCTTAAATGTCTCTGTAGTAGACTAAGAAATGTGTCTGCCGGGTGGTAGTTTTCACCAACCATGGCTGCCAGCTGTTCCGCAAATATATGTGAACTAATCAACACAGTTGCCAGTTGAACCACTTGTCGCGGTGCTAACAGTTTTAGAACCGCATTGCCTCCATATTGTACCTTCCTCAACCGAATCCATTCCTGGGAACTGTTAATTATTGCTGTTCTTTGAACCGACCCGATCATCACCAGAAATCGCTGCTCCCATGACGAAAACCACTGAGCTGGTATGTCTACCAGTCGTTCACGTTTACCAACCTCCACGACCGCCAACCAACACTGTTCCCCTCAACGCTTAGTTAATTCCACTAGGACGCTTGTGTGAACGCCATCCAGGATGTAATGAGATCCTGGGACGTCTTTGAGGAGGTGTAGAGGAGAGGTTGAGATCCGTCCATCGATATTTCTCTTCGACATACCCGTTTGGAATTGGGGCTATCTCCGGTCCCAGAGTCCACTGTATCCTGAGAACTCGTACAAAATCGGTGTCTTTGTACTCCGATACTGACGCAGAGCCGTCTGAAATCAGCAAACATTTCGTCTCAGGTTGGTGGTCCCACTATACCTGAAGATAACCCATGCGAGTCGCCGGGTTGGACAGATCTGCCTGTAGCATCTTCTCCTGTTCCGGTAGGGACCGTTTACTGACAGTATCTGACAGAAAATGTAAAATTTCACACATTCGTTGGTCCTTAGTCATGATGATCTGTGTAATTTCACATTTCAGTCCGTGGTTGATTGTGGGACCGTCTAACCGCTGTAAAAGATCGTCGAAATTTCCATCCCAGTCTTCCGGATTCCACGGTGATTGACTGCCATAATTTGTTAGAGAGTCCTCGCCACAGATTACCATTCCGTTCGAGGAACTAGTAAAACCTGTTTCCTCTAAATTCTGTCTCCTCTCCTTATGCTCCTCTTGTTGCCTTTCATCCTCATAGTCCTCGTCCTCAATGATTTGATCCATATTGATATAGTCTTCCTGGTGACTACGCATCCCACTCATAATCGCCGAATAATATTGTCCTCCATAGTGCATAATTATCGTCCTCCTGCTTTCTCGGGTCTCTGAATCCGTTGACAGTAGGAAAGTCCTAATTTTTTCATAGAAAAAACTTTGTACTGTCATAGGATATTCTCCACTCATCTGATAGCTCTTCGACCTGAAACTTCAGGTGTAAATAAAGAGCTCCTGGGACCTTGGCGCCAGGTGCCTGACTCAATACATAAATATCCCGTTGCAACAGTGTGCTCAGTGTCATCAATGTATCATTGCTGCCCCAGGCAGCTTCCGGAATGTTTTACGTAACGCTTGATCCACTCTCTGCAAATTCAAGCAGATATTCCTGGAGTAACTTCTTAGATTCCTTGGGTGATATCCTGGGATATCCCCGTCCCAACTCAATGAGAGTCGGCTTCCTCACTCCAGGAGGAAACTTTACATCAGAATCCATTAGCGCTCGAGCGAGGCACCTTTCTTTCATTTGCTTTGTCATAGACTCCAGCAATTGCACGTTGTCTTTTAATCGTACAGAACATGTTAGTGCCTGACACACAGCATAGACTTGGCAATTGCCAGTAGCTGGCGTCAGCACCGAGTGTAGGTCAAGCAGTTGCAAAACATCTTGGATGGTCTCCAAATCCGACTTTGCAATCTCAGCACTTTCAATCGGTACCGAAGGCTGAATAGGACCTTCTTCCCTCTCCACTTGCTCTAATACAGTGTTGATGAAGGTTTTCACCTTTCTTCCATCATTAACAACGTACTAGTCTTCTTTTAAAAATTTGCCGCCTGTTTCTCTGGCGTCATTTTTTCCCTTACGGTCTTTCGCTGATTTGGAGACCTGTAGTGGTTTTGCTCCTGCCTCCCTTTGCGTCTGACGTATACCATCCTGCCGTTCTTTATCGGTTTTCAAAATCTCTCCATTATTTCCGTTTCGTTGCTTAGGAACGACATCACCCTTCGACCTCTGTAGGTCCGATTTCAGAGTTGAGGTGAAACTATTTCCTGAAGCCTGCGCCCCAGCCTCCGTAGCCTTAGTCCTACTTTTCTTTTTTCTTTTGAACCATAATCCACTCCGAAGCATCCTGCTGTAGCTTCCCAACTGCTCCCGTTAATTTCACCTCTCTCTGCTTATCTTTCACAGCCGAATGTGCCTCTTCCGTAGTTGTTCTCGGTGTCGCACTGTCGTCGGTCCCTTGAACTTCTTGTTCAATATCCGCCTTGTCCTCTGATGCATTAGAAGCCTGTTGGTTTTCTCGCACTGCCTCTACCTGTGCACGTAATCCTCCATACTACGAAACGTGGTACCTTGAAGCGAATATTTCTTAAACTCTTCCAACTTCACTTGAATGCAATTTGTCATTAAAAGTTCAGCGAGCGGGGCAGTACATTTCCGCATGGGATGACCAACTTCCCCACAACGCAGACAACGCTTCTGTCCACGCATCGATGGATGCTCTACTACCAACAAAGTGTGGCCCCAATAAATTCTTGTGATACCAAGTATCTGACTCAACAACTAGCTCCCAAAGCGTCGAGGTATCCGAAAAAGGTCCACTTTTGTCCAAATCACCCACTTAAAACTCCATACCCAAAATCTTCCTCAAAAACACCGATAACTTCAATAAATCCACAGACCTTGTGATGTTCTTTACAACACAAGAGTAAAAGCCTTTTTGTTCATAGCTTTCTCCGTTGCTATCAACCTGGGTCTCCCACGCAGATCCCACCACTTTCGGCGCTTCCCGGTGTACACACGTTAAGTGACTCCTGGGGTCACTTACGTGTGGATGGTCATACCGATGAAAAGGTACCTTCACTCCAACATACTTCTTCGCCATATCAAGCGTGAAAAAAATGGAAGTAGAGAGCGTGATTTCCACTGTCATAACTAATATTCTTCACTTGGTCCACCATTTTCCCCAAAGCTACACTCCCCGAACCTCTTGTCGAAGCCGCCATAGCAATACTTTCTTGAATGCATTTCGTACTGAGCTTCCTTTACTGGGCTTTCTCCACGTAGATCCATGACTAGAGATCCTTCGACTTGGGCATGGATTGTATGCACTAACCGTACTTGTTCGTCAATCTTCATAACCCGCTTCAAAAATTGCGGCATTTGCTTAGCGATAATGTTTCCTTCACTAAGCCTTTGGACAATACGCCATTTGTCGTCTGTGCCCTCACAAACCATCATCGGGGCGGGTTTCCCGTAATCCTTCTCACACACAGCTGGTAAACGAGATATTTCTTCTGGAGTGTAAACTTCAGTCTTGAATAGGAAGGTCTTCTTGATCAATTTGTCTTCCGACTCAGTGGCTACTCGTCCAGCCACTTTACTCGCCCATCCCTTCAATGGCGCCGTAATTAATCTGCCTTCTTCACCTTTTCTTGTCCTATTACTTTCCATAGTATTCCTTCAAATGATTGCGCCGATCGTTGCGCTAACAAAGCCGATCCTACAACCTGTTTCCGCCATACATCCCAATCTTTCTTTTCCTCCACCACAACAAGCTCGAAATAATCTAATATTCGTTCCACTTCAGGCTTTCAATGACGGCAAGCGTTTAGCAGATTCCGAAAGTCGTGACACCAGACCACGAGCTTTGAAATATACCGCCGAAAAATGGATCTTGTGTCAAGTCTAACGAGACCTGTACCCTTGGACGTGACGCTGCGGCTTGACTCAACGCCGTCTGAAGTGCTTGCGCTAGACATTTTGGTTCCTGCGAGTCTGCAGGCTCCCCCCTGCCCATCCGTGACTCAGCTGATTTACTGAGTCCTTCGGCTGGGTTCTTTTGTTTTAATGTCAAGTTTATGTCCTTGACATCAGGTGTGTCTACCGGTATTACCGGTGTCTCCCTGTATTGAATTGGTTCCCGGTACCAGTATACCGACCCATCAACCGGTACTACTGACACCATCTCTGTATCCAGTTCCTTATCTGGCTCAGGAACCGATACTGACGACCCTTGCGAGGGTTGCGTTTCGGCGACAATTTCCTCCTCATTGCAATCTTCTACCTCGGTTGGTTGACTTAACCCGCCCTCTACCGGGTTGTCTGAGTCTGTAAACGGATCCGGATCATCCAGGGGTGTGCGGGCTTCCTTAACTTCAGGCATTGTTTAGGCCTAGACCCTACAACGTGTAGGGGCTGATAACGCAAATTTAGAACTAATTTTGACAAGTAGGGCTCAAAATAAAAAAACGCAAGGTTTGGTGCGGTTTGAAGTCGACCCGCAGACCATCCCGCGGGTTGTAGCCTGGGTTGCGGGCTGTTTGGGTTAGTAGGTTGCACCTACTGGCCAAGTAAAGATTTTGGACTTCGTCAGAAGGTATGGCCATTATTATATTCTCTTCTGCATCTCCACCAGTAGGCTAAAGCTATCCTATATTGAGCTTGGATTTGACTCAGGTTAGCGGCCATTTTCACAATAGTTGGAGCTAACATGTAAATTAATGTTAAAAAGAATGATTATCGCAATCTCGACACTACGACATTGTGGCACGTCTATCAAATCAAAACTCAAGAGGTGAATATGCACTACAGCACACCTGACACTAAACCTTCATGGATTTCGCTGAGCTCTTTATCATCGAGGGGCTATCCACTGGCAATGATGAGGAACAGTGGTGGTACAAAGAAGATCAGCAAGAGAGGGACCGCAACAAGCGACGTCATGCGAGCCCATCGTTTTCTGTGGCCATACGGATTATAATGAGTTTAAAAGAAACTCTACATCTAAGAAATGGAGCGTGTCGATGTTTGCGCGTTCGGGAGGAATTGTTCATTACGTTTAAAAAGTCTCACCGACACCATGTCACATGAATGCTATCTCCCGCTATATTTGGCGGAATTTAGCGACAGATGCCAAATTAGGCCCGGGTATAGCACTGCTGGTGTAGTAAAAAGCTAAAGGCATGCCAAATCTAGCATATCGCTCGGATTTAGCCTACTGGTGGTGTAACATGCTAGCTGTTACAGGCATACACTCTATAAATTGCAAGTGAGGAAGCGTGCATCGGTTGGGAACAAATGTAATTTGTTCCTCCATAGTTTAAGTAAGATGATACTTTAGTATGGACTATTTGGTTGGCCAAATAGTGCCTTTATTATATTTATGTTAAAAAAAAAATTAAGATGGTGGCTGCAAGACGGTAAGTTTAAGACTTGATATATTATGAGTGGTTTAGAGTTAGTAACTATAATTCTCTAAACTAATCATACAAACATGTAGTATAAAACTGATCTAATAGTACTCTTACAATAAGATCCCCTCTTGGATTCGGTATTTACATCCGAATCGGATTTCCTTGTGGATTATAATAACCTTTAATCCAATATATATATTTCAGATAGCAACACTGAAAATGAACTGTAATATTTCAACTTAAATATCACTTATGTAATGGTACCCCATTACATCACCCCCCACTTAAGGTTGTTGGCCAATAATAAGTTTTAATATTGGCCAATAAAGATGGCACTTGTTGGTTAAACATTGAAATGTTTACAAACCAAACATTACGACCAACAAAGTCATGGTTGAGACACGCGGCGGCGCTTTTAAGAGCGCTGGCGATTCCACGAAGGAAGCCTCCGCCTCATCACCACATGCTGAGGTACCGAACTCAAGCAGTGACGCCGCTAAGGCAGCGTCAAGCGAAGATAGACCGAGATACTCGTCGTCTCTGCTCACAGATGCTGCTGCGGCAGCATCCAAACGAGAGCGTGAAGGTGTTACTGAGGTAACATTCCGCACGATGACACCTGCCGAATGGCGGGTGGTAAAAAAGACATCTTCGATGTTCCGACTCCAAAGAGGAGGCCGAGGAAGACGCTTCCCTCCACAAAACGTCTCACATTGTCTGAAGCTTTCCACCGCGTCAAAAATCCCGCCAATTATCAGTTGCGATTTGTTTATGGCGAATGATGATTGACCAATCTCGTTTTTTTGCGCTCATAAACTGATGTCACTCATAATCTGCTGCAATGCGTTACATGTCGAGTGTAAACTCGCTAGAAATTCACCGCCTAGGAGCGAAGCTGGAGCAGAGTCGATCGCTGTCGATTATGACAGCGACGACTCTTACAAAAGATGGAAGAGGAACCAGATCGCTAGTTCCCCTGGTCCGAGTCGCTCGACGGGTCGCAGTAATCTTGACCCGACGCGAGATGTTAGATCAGGCGGCGCTCCGCCTGCCAAGAAACGTCGGACAGAAGTGGCTTACGCCGCTTCTGGATAGTCTTATCGTACGGAGCCTTGTGTTCCGTACAAAGTGGGGTTTTGGACCCCAGCGTGGGCTACGATGCCCGACAGTGGCGGTCACCACAAACGTGACTGCCAGTATACGTTGTCCAACATCAACGCCGTGGATGACTGCGAAGACATCCGGGAACGTAAAATAGATCGAAGTACAGACAATAGGCGTCTGTACTTTATCGACCTTTTCTTTCAGACTCGTTATTACACGAACCGGGAAGGGTCGCGGAAGAACCGGGACGACAAGGACGCCCTGACCCAAAGCTGGAATGCATTTGTTGATAGCTATAGCAAAGGTCCCGATGATTACGTGAAACGTATTCGCGTAATGCGGGAGCGCACTAGCGTACAGGTAAAATGGAGTACATCCATTACACTTGCATCAAAGAAGGGATAAATGTGGTGTCCCTTCTCATATCAGCTGTTCTCGTTGTCCCTTGGACAACAAGGGCAGCCGATATGATCCTCGTCTGACCGAGCAAGAATTGATGGGGTACGGTGGTTTCTCTGTCCCTCCGAGATTAAGGGCCCCGTTGATGCCCTTAATGCATCAACACCTATGGTTGGTGCTTTCTCGAGTTACGTGCTTAAGGAGAGGTATTCTTCTCAAACTCCTTCAGGATGTCAGGGACGTCAGTCCTCAGAACCTTGATCGGCCCTCAAGAGTCAAACGCTTGGGAATATCCCAGCCAGCGTACCAAGTACTCGGTACGGTGCCCCTTCATATAGGGAACCGAGCGCTTCGCAACCAAGCCCTCGAGAATGTAACGCTTATTCCCCTGGTAATCAATCAGGGGCGGAGGGGGTTGATAGTTCCCTCGCCGTCGTTGTCGAGAAGGGTCTTTCTTGCCTGAGCCGCGATATGTCTCATTCTGTAAAGACATATCTCTCCCTTCGTGAAGAGATTCACGACATTCTGGGAGCTCACGTTGCTCTTTATCAGAAGAATGATCTGCTGCTGGTCGAGCTTGATCACTAAAAGGCAGAGCTCGAGCGGAACCAGATGGAGACGAACATTCTCCGCGCTGCTCACGATCGGTTGGAAACCGATTACAAGTCTCTTTTTGGGAGACTTGAAGAAGCACGGCATTCGCCGTGGGGATGCGTCTCGTCGTAAGACGGAGACAAAAGATGCGGTTTGGGCCTCCCAACGTAGAACATTGGGTAAAGGCGCATTGCCGCGGGAATGACTAACGTATAGGCATTCCCCTCACTTCTTGGCCCTTAAAAGGTCCAATGAACTTAGGAAGCAACTTCCGTGTAGGGAAGTTGCTAATTGCATGTGTTGACAAGTTAGTCGTTAATAATAAAGCTAATTCGTCTTTTCGAAAGGAGTTTGTGTTCTTCCTTCCAGTTCTGTCTATGCTTTTCTTCTACTTATCAAAAGCAGAAGCAAGTGCATCGTTCACATAGCGTATTACAGCTTGACGCTGTAATACGAAATCATCTATTGCTTTATTAGCAGTAGGTAGACTATCTTTGTTGTGTGCAGTCATTGCTGCAGACACATATTCTTCGTATACAGCTGCAGTGTTACTTGAAGCTGCCTGTGCTTATACTGTGGTTACAGTAGAAGACTCGCTCAGAATTTGAGCGCGTCCCTCCCCCACTTCGATTTGGCATACCGCCAAGTAAAGCAGGGGTACGTGGATGCCTCACGGCATTCACGTAAAACGGTGTATGCTCTGTCGAAGCATGCCCCGAGTTGTTGATAGCAAACCCAGTGAGTGACAAGAAGTCACTCCACTGTTCGAAGGCATGCGCATGCGAACCCAGCATGTCTCCGAGAACGCGGTTAACGCGTCCTGTTTGCCCATTCGTTTCCGGGCGATCCGCGGTTGACAGCTTTAACAACGTGCCAAGTAACGAGAACGTTCCCTTGCCAGAAACTTCCTTTAAATTCTCGGATCTCGATCCGAGACAATGTTTTCCGGCATTCCGCGCAAACGGAACCGTCTCAACGAATATCTGCGCGGTTTGCGCGGCAGTGACATTCCCTGGCACTACAACAAAATGAACCATCTAGCTGAATCGGTCTACAAAGACCACGATTCCAGTCTTTCGGCTATTGTCGAGTTGAAGATCGGAGATGAAGTCCCTTGAAATAGACTTTTATCACTCTGTTAGAACCAGCCGACATTGGAGGGAAGCCTGCGCAGAGTGCGCAGACTTTACGCGCTGGCAAATCTCGCGAGCGCGTACGTACTTGCGTGCCCATTTGTACTGGTTCCGCCAGTAGAAATCTGTGCGAGAGACGCGTATGTATTCTCTCGACTTTGATGCCCCGAGTTCGGTGTATCATGATCCTCAAATATTATCTGATGTTTGAGATCATCGTCGTGAGGAACGACGATGCGACTAACATCTTGTTGGTCTGTGCTGTAAAGCAGCAGACCATCGTGCAATCGGTATCAATGCACGCAAGCGCGGAGGAACTCGGGCAGTTCATCGCGCTTCTGATCCGATTGATTACTTCAGTAATCAATTAACAGACGTGTCTCTTCGTCTGTTGTGTACGCTTGTCGTACAAGGGACGACGACAGAGCAGTGCAACGAATTGCGTTTATACTGATGCCTTCGGTTACGGATGGTTTGATCTCGTACTCAGGCCGAAGTGATAGCGCATCCGCTATCACGTTCAACTTTCCCGAATTAAATTCAACCGCGAAGTTGTATTCAGCAAATAATGATAGCGATCGTGCCATTCTTTGAAAAATGTGTGGCGAATTCACGGCCGTGGGTAACGACGCATGGTTTGTGTAAACCACAAACGGTCTATCTCCTAGGAGATAAATTCGAAACTTTGCCAGTGCATACTTCATGGCAAGGAGTTCCTTGTCATGCACTGGATAGTTGCGCTCGGCGGGACGCAACTGTCGCGATTTGTAATAGATTACGCGATCACGGTCATCATGATTGGCTGCATCAAATCACAGCCGATTGCGAAATCGCTCGCGTCGCAAACGACGTGAAGCGGTCGCTCGTTGTCGGCTATAGCCAAGACAGGCGCTTCAGTCAAGCTTCGCTTGACTGCGTCAAAAGCGTCTTTACACTGGGTATCCCAGTGCCATTCGACATCTTTCGGTATTTCGGGTGCACCGAAGGTGCACTTCTTCAAGTAGGGATAGAGCACATGCTTACGCATAAGCTCTAACACCCGACGTAAATGTTCTTTATGAACATCTACATCGCTTTTATTGTGTTCAGTCTTGCTATGGCTGAACGCATTGTCGAAGTAGCTCTGTGCAAATTCACGCACCGGGCGTAATAGATGCGTAACGTATCTGTTGAATGTCGCAGGGGCATTTCGAAGCCCCTGTGGTATTACAAACCACTCCCAAAGCATAGCGCTTGGGGTGCTTACCGCCGTGAGAGGGATATACTTCTCACGCATGAGGAATTGGTAAAATCCATCTCTCAAGTCGTGAGCACTAAAGACGATGCTCGCGCGTATGCCATCGATGATGCAATCCTTCCGCGGTATCGGCGTTTGTGTCGGTACCGTGGCCGCCTTCATCTTGTTAAAGCATGAACGATTCTCCAACGACAAGTGGACTTCTTAACACAAAAGGTGGGACTGGAGTGCGGTGAAGTAGACTCCCACACATGCCCCGCCTTGCGACGAGTTTCGAAGAACTCGTCGATCGCCTTGACCTGGTCGGTAATGGCCATTGCCGCGTGACACAATACTTCGTTCCTGGCACGAGGTCGATTTCATATTGAGTTCCATTGTCTTTAGGGAGCTCACAAGGTACTTCTTCTGGAAATACGTCAGTGTATTCCCAAAGTACCTCATAGTACAGGGATTTCGCTTTAATCGACTCCCAACTCTGCGCTTCAAAGCACTAGACCTTCGCTTGTTCATTGGCAAGTTTCTCGTTCCCAATGTCGTCCGCTTGCAATGTGGATATTCATTCACGAATATCCACAACATCATCTGTTGCAACGATGACGTAAATCTGCTCGATCTTATCATCGTGCAAATTCTTCACAAGTTTCTTCCAGCTTAGAGCTGGAAGAGCCATCACTTCTGAATCTTCTTTCGGAGGATTATCGAGTGTCAGAGACTGGGTAGCTAGTCCGGTCTCTGTCTCTGTCATGACGTTGATCGTCTCGACGGACTCGTCCACGCGATCAGATGCGCTCGCCTGATCGATTGCCTGTTTGGCGACACGGTGATCGCTATCACTCGTGCGCAAGGCTTCTCCATCATGGTGGCCACTGCAAACCATGGAATCTTCTCGCTCACGACTGCTCTCAATCGTGAGTTCTTTATCTTCAACACGGGGATTGTCTTCCCACGTGTTGGTATCTTCGTTTTCATGGTGGGTGTTTCCCACCGTGGATAATTCTACTTCACGACAACCGTCGTTGGTCGTGGACACTTGAACACGCGGGTGTTTGTCACCCGTGTTGTTCACGTTACCAACACGCAACGACTCTTCTGTTGCGTGTGTAAGTCCCCCTGGACTCTTATTAGCGGATGTACCTTCCGCTAATAGTGTCAGATCAGCCCTGGTGCCATCGCTACCCACCAGACTGTCTGACGCTGCGGTTGTATCGGTTGATACAGCCGGATTACTCACAGGGTGATCGGATCCTGTGGATCTGCCGCAGTCGATCGACAGAATGACTCAGTCGATCGTCGGTTTATGCTTGGACATCCAAGGGATGCCCAAGATAACATCGAACTTGTCGTCTTAATCAAGGACGATAAATTCGTCAGGAAGCGTGTTTGAATTACACGCTTTGGTATCGTCACGGTTGCACCTGTTGCTAACCGGACTGACAACATACTTCGTGGGATATCAACCTTCACGAAATCCAACGACGTTAGACTTTCAGTTCTAACGAAATTGTTTGACGCTCCTGTGTCAAACAAAGCGTCCATGGGGACACCGTTTCCATCTTAACTTCCAGGGTGATGAGAGGTTCCTTTCAGCCTGTACCTTTTGACAGGACATAGTCCCGTCTTAGGCTATTATCCTCACATACCCGATGTCGGCATGTGAGATAACCCTTCCGGTAGGGCACCTCGCCCCATCTGGTTATTGTCGTTTTTTGCATCAACAGAGGGATGCCCCTGTTGATGTCTCCGATCAGTGGACTGTCCTGTCCACTGACTGCGTGGTGCCGGCCGTGGCGTCCTACATTCGGGGGCATAATGCTCCTTCTCCGCGAATCTATTGTAGCGACGAAATTTTCTTGTTCTTCGGTTGCCTCGGGGTCGAGGCAACTGCAACCGATAGGTCCATAGGTTCTGGACCTCTTCCGCCTATACTCTGGCGCGGGTATTCGTGTCTTGGAAAGAAGGGTAAACTTCGTCTGTTTGGGAACTAGATAACATGCTGATGTTGCATGTTAAAGTTGAAAGGCTGTTGAGCCCTTCGACTGAATCCAGCATGCGATGATGCGGATCGCATGCTAAATTCTTTCCGGATGCTTTAGTCGATAGCATCCCTCAGAGTATTTGGTGGGTTACGATAAAGACTCTGCTTGATTGGACCATCATTTGGTCCCTTCATAAAGCCAATGACCTGCATGGCAGGGGGTACCACTCATGTAAATTGATACTAACGTTACCGGTAGTAAAGAAAATAGTACCATGATAGCATCGGATTTCCTTGTGGATTATAATAACTTATAATCCAATATTCATATTTTAGATTGCAAGACTGAAAATGAACTGTGATATTTCAACTTAAATATCACTTATGTAATGGTACCCCATTACAGGTGGAGATGCTCTCAATGGCTTATTTAGCTAAGTTTTGTTAGCTAATACAGTACTACACCAGTATCTAATTTGCCACCAAGCTCTCACCCAACAAAAGTTTGGGGAGGATCAGACCGAAGCGAAGGAGAGAGACCAAATCGAACGGACGGACATCCCGGGCCCGGGGCGTGTCCTCCTTACCTTTCCAAGACCAAGGCACTCTGTGCCAACAAAGACAAGCGATTCCACCGTCTGCAGTAATAACGGCGTCGGTGGACTATGACCAGGACATATAGGGCTCCGATCGCATCGAGTCAGTTCTCAAGACAACGGATGTGTGGCAACGATCACAGCAACCACAAAGTTATGGAATCCAGGAAACGAATAAAAATTTCCTGGGGACAAAAGGAAGAGCTCAAGTAGTGATAAGCACTGCACTGAGGCAACGACAACCAGCAACAAGTGATGAATGTTTGCATCTGCAGTCATGTATCCAGTGTGCTTCTATTACACACCCAGCACCGCTTTTTGTTAGCAAAGAGATACTTGGAGACCAACCCGTCTAGACTTGTTAAAGATCCTGAGCAGCGAATAATCTCAAGGATTAGAACATACAAAGGTAGTTATTTTATCACTTACTACTGGTAATTGAATAATAATCTGCTAAAAAAATACAGTACTACACCTTTTCTAGCCCTAGTTTTGTAAAATCAAACGAAAACAAACGCATACACCCTCATCAAATTCAAAAGGTGTATTACCTTACTTGTTTTGCTTTGGCAAAGAAGTAGGGCTTAAACTCAAACCCGCTGGGTATAGTGCGGGTTGAAGTTGCCCGCATTCCAGCCCGCGGGTTGTGGGATGGGTAGCGGGCTGTTTGGGTTAGCTGGTTGCACCTTGGTTATTACTGACCAAGTAAAGATTTTGGACTTCGCCAGAAGGTATGGACATTATTATATTCTCTTCTAGTAGGTAAATTATAACTTCCGCTGTGGGAGCGTCTACATGAAGTAGGTGGAAATCTAACTCAAGGTTTAATGTGCAAAAACTGCGGGGGTGGCTGAAGAATATACAGGTTAATATACTAATCATTAATTGACCTAATTGTGCGTTGCACATCGACTTTGTAGTGAAGACGATCGAAGAGGATTGATGTGGACGACAAGCGAATAAAGCTCAAGAATGGGACAAGAACGATCGCAACCGGTACGATCCTCCAATTGTTTTATGAGGCTTTACGATTCTATGCAGTCTTCCCGGATATTCTGACGGCGAGCGGTAATACAGTATAATACAATAGCTCACCCAAAATCCAGTGTAAGAGTAGTCGATTGCTGTTCTTGGTGTAGCTTGATGTGGACCGAAGAAGTTCTTCCGTCGTGCTTCTCAATGACTGCTCGTACTGTAACTATATGATTTTTGAAATATTATCACAGGCACGCTCGCAAAATGACCTAGCTTACCTGTTACCATAGAGAGAAGAGCAACCTTATCGAGTGTCTGCGTCATCTGCGCGAGATTGTCGGTATTAGGTTCAAAATTCACATTCACTTTCGCTGTTTGACATGTTGCTACTTGCTCGTGTAGTCGCTATATAAACAAATTTGTGAAATGATTTCCTTGAGAATCATTAACAGCACGTAGAAAGGATATCGTCGGATCAAACAGCCTTTCACGATCTTTCAAGCTTCAATCTGTGGTTTGGTAATCGAGGCAGATTGCTGTTGGTAAATTACCTGATGCTCCAAAGATGAATGCATCTGTTTGCTACGGCATAAAATAATTGTAAATGTTCAGGTATCGAGTCGTCTCAAATGGCAATGCACGCTTATATTCAACCTCAGTAGAAAACAATATCCAGAGTGGCTTTCCTCTTTGCTCTTTTCCACGCAGTTTTCTTGTCCTTGGTTGCTTCAGTAAAAGTATGAGCTCGCTGCATCACTCTTTTTTCGTATTAGAGACTGCAAAAGACTATCTAACCTCCCCTAACTGTAGGTTGTGTGTGGGCTGCGGGTTGGGCTCAGGTCAAACTGTAACCCAGAGGCATTTCGAAGCCCATGTGGCATCAGAAGCTACTCCCAAAGAATATCGCTTGGAGTGCTTACTGCCGTGAGAGGGATATCCTTCTCACGCATAAGGATTTGGTAGAAACCATCCCTTAATTCGAGAGCACTGAAAACGGTGCTCCCGCTCATGCCATCAATGATGACATCTCTCCGCGGGTATCGGCGTCTGGGTCGCGCGCGGGTTGGGTGTAAGTTTGAGCCCTACTCAATAGAACGCTCGTACACCTCAAGGAACGCTCCATTAGTTCGAATTTCCACCTCAACTCAGCAACGGTTGAGTAGGGATCCGGACTTTGCACTTCAGCGTAAGAATCAACACGTCTGCTACGATGAACGCGGCAGGACCTGCACCTGACCCTCCTGACGATGGTACTGCGTCATCACAATGAAACAGTCTCCCTGAGGAGGCTCATTTTCAAACGTTAGGAAAAGCGGGTACCGCTCGTGCGCCACCGGAAGGAGGTCCGGCGAGCGATACCTCCATAAATCGAGTAGTATCGAAATCAGATCCGGTAATACCGGTGAAAACTCAACAACCACCCAGTAAGACTGACACTTCAGTACCACCTCCAGCGAACAAAAAACAACCATTGGAACATGTCACCCAGGATACTTCGGTGGCAGACATGGCTCATGCACTCCAACTAGCAATGACCACGGCCCTCAATCCTAAACCGCGCGTCCAAGAATGGATCGAGTTAATATTTTTGCCCAGATTTATGTCAAAGCTAAAGGGCCGATTGTAAAGTTGTCCCCAATAGCCCAGCGCCTACCGACTCTCAAACAAGGAGAGACTGAACGTCTCCTCGATTTATATGAACAATTAGTGATTACTCAGAATGTAGATTGGACTGTATGGAAGCGACGTATTGTTGGAGCAGCGCTCATTGTCCAGAGATCAAATCAGACTTTCGAAGGTATATTGTAGAAACTTCTTGGGCAGGTTGCTGTTCAGTCGGCTGATGCACTGCCGGTCCCATTAACGGGCTGGGCAGCGAAGATTAATGGGTCCACTGCTGTCGATAAGGCTGACCATTTATCCGAGAAACTTTTTCTGTTGAAAACAGCTGTGTATACATCGAATGAAATAATACAACTAAGGAAAATTTGTGGGCAAAAATGTGGTAAGTATGCTCCAGATCAACCGCGCAAAGGTTCTGAACAAGAATGAAAAATAATACCGGGGTTAGTTGAGGGAACTATATTGGCAAATTATTATGCCAATGATTGTGAAACGGATAATGATGTTGGAAAAACAGGTAAGACTCGTTCAAACATTCAGGGCCCAAGTCGAGGGCTGTCTAATAATGGATCTAAAAGAGGAAGTCGTATAAAATAGGCCTTTCTCAGCACACGTTGCATTCAAGAAAACATTGCAACATCTGCCACTACGCGTGGCACAGGATTAAAGGAATTATGGGCTATGGTGGAAAAAGTCAACGCCAAAAGATATAATTCAACGAGCCACTCTCTATACTTTCATTTTTATACCAGACATATCGCAGAAAAATTTGTTGGAACAAAAGTTCCTCTCCACCGCCATGACCATTCACGTTTAATTTGCACACGAGGCGGCATAACAACGCTGGCTCGGCTTGGACCAAACAAGTGGATCACAATGGAGAAGCTTATACCCCTAGGGGTTATTATTCCCTTATTCTAAAAAATGTAACACGCACGCTGGACTTGATCAAACTATACAGTATGCTGAAGTCAGTTTTATTGGAGCCGTTCCATCTCGAAGATTTAACTCAAGGTGGGTCATTTTCGGACACATTGACCTCCTGAGAACTTGTATTTAGATCTGCTGAATGTCCTCAGCTATTAACCGGGATTCTTCGCTTGTACTGGTGTAATACTATGCTTATTTTGAAGCATCCGCACATGAAAGTAACGCGTCAATGTTTGCGATACGGGGAGGCAGACCACCCGATGCGGACATGTACCGTGCCTCTGGACGAACTTACCAAAAACAAAATGCATAGTGATGACTGATGATGATATGGAAAAACTAACTCTGCCCAATTTTACGTTTCGTAGAATGACAGAACTACGAGAGGATGTTGAAAGGAAAAGAGTTGAAGCGGGAAAAGCGGCCCTCGCGGCAACGGTAGCATCTTCAACAACCGTAAATTCACAGGCAGGCGATGGTCACCTGGATCCAACGAGTGGTAATAAAGATGTGGAGAAGACGGCAGAACAAGATACCCACGGGCAATCAGAGAGATTGTCACCCATGCAACCCGAGCAGACTGGATAAAGGTACACCCAAAACGGAGCAATATGCGACCTTATTCACATCCTTCTACGGAACAGGAAATAACAGTTCAAGTACTCCTACGCTATCAGAACATAGTTTCCAAAAACGTCAACATGAATGATCTGCACAACGAAACAGAGAAACAACAAACAAGACTTACCATTGGACAAGCGGGGAAACGACAAAGTGCTCACCCTAGTCCAAGTACACCCAAAGCTCCCGCCAGAACTTCCAGGAAAGCCACCACCAGGTCCTAAATCACCACAACACAATTAGATGAAACACAAAACCAAGGTGATGATTGCTGAAGGAAAATTGAAGAAAGAAGTGGATCTCTGTTTAACACAAGTTACGCACTGCGAGAGTTCGATACAGCTCTACCCGTTAAATCGGAGGCTCCCGCAGGACTCGACATTGTAGGAAAAGCTCACTTCTACTTGTACCCGCCAGTAACCGGTAAGTGTATACTGGGGGCGTATGCGTATGCGAGGTATACTGGTCTGTTAGTACCAGTATACCGAGGAGTGCTTAGGTCGAAAGTTGCCTGCGTTCTTTAGCGTAAATTGAAAAGTGTATTATGTAATGTTAAAAAATCCTAACATAAATTTTTTAACTTGAAATCTGTATATAAAGGAAACCACTGTAATTTCGCCCAATGAATTTTGACTGTGTCTTTTCATCGCAAAGTACACCCAAATTCAACACTCCTTCCGAGATTACCGGGGTTCCACATCAACGTAAATTAATTCAGATTTCCAATTCGCATGCATATTCGTAGTCGCAAAACCATCATAAAGTTGTAGGCAACTTATCTCAAACCAATCTTCTTTCTCAATTCCGTAACTCTTGGCGCATGTAGGGTCTTGGTCAGCAAGTCAGCGATCATGTCTTCGCTCGCGACGTGTTCCGGCTTGACCACTCCTTTTTTCGCAAAATCTTTCAAAAACTTCAGTTTTACATCAATATGTTTTGCGCTGGCAGCGCTCGCCTCACTCTGCATCTGCTTTATGGCAGCTTGATTATCGATTTTTAGGATAATTGGTGCTTTTGATTCCACCCCAATTTCCTCGAAAAGCTCTCGTAATCCAAGCGCTTCTCTTCCTCCCACCGCAGCAGCTACAAACTCGGCCTCTGCAGTTGACAAGGCTACCGTACCTTGCTTTTTACAGCTCCACCCAGCTATCACACCGTTCACGAAAATAACATTGGCACTGATGCTCTTGCGGTCTTCACGATCAGCGGCAAAGTCCGCATCGCTATAGCTCACAATTTCCAATGGCAATTTCATCAATTTCATACTGTCTTCCGACTTCAAACTCAGTTTTAGCCTCTGTGTGCCCTTTAAATATCTTGCGATGCGCTTCGCCACTTTGTAGTCCGCAAGAGTAGGCGCATGCGTGTGCCGTGTAGCACGGTGCACGGCAAAAGATATATCTGGTCTTGAGACTCGAGATATCCACAACAGGCTTCCTACTAAAGACTGGAAGTCTTTTATCGTAGGCAAATTTTCTTGAGGTTTCATCGGTAGCATTTCATTCAATTCATCATGCATTTCAATCTCCGAAATTGGTGTCTTCACTGCATTTGCCTCGCTCAAACCATGTTTCTTTAGCATATCTTCAATCGTTAACTCTTGATCCAACAGGTACTCGTGCTCGGAACTTCTTTCCACTCTCATTCCCAAAAATTTCGAAACATTTCCCAAGTCCTTAAGCTCTAAAATTTTCATGTTTTCAAAAAAATCATCCACTAGTGATGCGCTAGATCCTGTCACCAACAGGTCATCCACATACACGCCAACGAGAACCGTTCCAAAATTGTTTTTTCGTACAAAAACGCACGTGTCCGTCAAGCATTGAATGAATTCCATTTCGAGAAGTGTTCGACGCAGCAATTCATACCACAAACGTCCTGCTTGTTTTAAACCGTATAGGTTTCGTTCAAGTTTGAGAACTAGCTCCTTCGAAGACGTAACACCAAACTCTTTTAATGTTTCCACCGATAACTCCATTCCTTGTGGTATCTTCAGGTGAATCTCACAGTCGTTTTCCACCTTAGCCTTAGGGTACGCACTAGGTACGTCCCCGTGTCTTGCCGGCACGTTCCATATGAGTGCCATTATCAGTATCACTTTCATATTACTGATTTCCATCACCGTCGAAAATGTGACGAAATAGTCTTCCCCAAAAACTTGTTTGTCGCCCCGCGCTACAAGTCTCGCCTTGTATCGTTCCACGGTTCCGTCGGCTTTACGCTTGGTTTTGTAAACCCATTTTGTCGGTAGTGGTCTTTTGTGTGCGTCTCTCTTGATAATCTTCCAAGTTCCCAGGTCTTCTAAAGCTGTAATTTCAGCTTTTTCCGCCAGACTCCACTTTTCTGCTTGGCTGCCTTGGTGCGCTTCCTTGTAGTTTGTGGGGTCAGGCTCCGAATTTGTCTCTCCATCATTCGTAATAATCGTATCACACACCGCGAACGCAAATAGTAAATTTTCTTCATCTTTACTTCCCGTTTTTTGTTCTCCTTCTTTGAAACTTTGCTTCTTTGTGTACGACCTTGACTTCTTCGCCATTTGAGCCATAGCTTTGGATGTTTTCTTCACTTTACGGCCCGATTTTCTTGGTGCTGTCGCCGTATCAGTTTCGTTTCTTTGTTCACTCGTACCGTCGTCACTCGCATCCGGGGAGCGTTCCATAACTTGTTCCCTTTGATTTTCCTCGCTTTCGTATTCAGGAGGTTCATCTGCACTCGCTCCTTCGAGCGCACGTATGATTTTTCTATTCGCTTCGTCCGAAAGCGTCTCGATATTGCTGACGTGACGTGTTGTAGTTACTACTCGATCTTTCATGAGAAGAACCTTGTAGCCCTTGGTTTCGTCATTTTTACCCAGGATTAACGCTCTTTCAGCGCGTTTTCCAAGTGATTTTCTCTTGGCGTCACGCCAAACCATGCACGGCGAGCCAAAAACTACGATATCCGTTACGTTTGTCTTTTTCTTCGTTAAAACTTCAATCGGGGATGCACGTCTCGGGTTCGATCTTGTTGGACTTCTGTTCAAAATGTAGCTGGCGTATTCCGCCGCTTCAGACCAGTACATATGCGAAACACCCGATCCAAATATCATGCACCGGACCATATTAAATATAGTCCGGTTCATTCGTTCTGCTTTGCCGTTGGAAGCTGGAGTTCCAGCTTCCGTAATTTGTCTTCTGACACCCGTTCTCTTGCAGAAGAGGTCTACATTGCGATACTCACCGCCTCCATCAGTTCGCAAAACGTGAACGCGGCAATTGAACTCACGTTCAAACCAAATAACGAAATGTTCAAACATCTTTGCTGCCTGGTCTTTCGTTTTTGCAGCAAAAACACGTACGTAACTGGAGAAATGATCGATAAATACCACGAGATACCTGTTTCCACGCCTATCTCTTGGCGTGATAGGCCCCTTCAAGTCACTGCATATAACGCCACCAATACGGTCTATTGGCGCGTTTCGACCCGAATCTTTTTGCGGTTGTTTTGTTCTTGTGGTCTTCCCTTCCGCACACGTGAGGCAATTTGCCCTGCGGTGATCTGTAAGTCTAATTCCAGATGCAGGTTCTTTCGCCAATCTTTCAATGGTATCATAGGCTAAATGACCTAGCCTCACGTGAAATTGGTGCAGGGTTCCTTCTTGGTAGTCGTCATCCAAGTTTTGCGACACCACACTCATTACCATGTCTGAAAATACTTGTGCTGTGTCTGGTTCCTTTGCAGTACGTAAATTTGCAGTGAAAACATATCCAGAACCATTGACTTCGAACATAATCTCGTTCTTGCACATGAGATACATGTTTTCTCCGTTGTCTGTCAATACGCATCCCTTCTTTCGGAGACATCCGAGTGAAATCAAATTCTTTGTAAGTTTTGGCGCAAAATACACCTCCGTGAGCGTTATGGTAGAAAAATCACTCTTTAGTGTCACACTTCCGACTTTTGTAACTTCCAATGTTCCTCCATCCGGAAGCGTCATATTTTCTCCTTCGACGCAGTTCCGTACGTTGTCCAATGCCTCTGCATTCGACACTAAATGTCTACTAGCGCCGCTGTCGACAATCCAGATTTCTTCGTTTGACATAATGTCGCATCTTGTTGCTTCATGGTTCGTATCATCGTTTAAAATGGTCGACAATACGAAACGTTTTTCATTGTTTCCATCATTTTGGCGTCTTCCATTTCGTTCGAAACGTTTATTTTGCGGTCTTTTTCCACTCTGTCGACAGTGTCTTTGTATATGACCTTCCATACCGCAGTTGAAACACGTTCGCTTTCCTTTTTGTTCTTCGACAGAGTTCACCGTATTTTTGCCGAATACTTTATTCTTGTGGGCGTCTTCATCGAGTTCTTGTGCCCAGGCGACAAGTTCTTGAGCGTGCATCAAAAAATCTTGCCGTTTCGGATCATAGCGTATCATCAACGCTAATCTCAATTGTGGGGCTGCATGCTTCACAATATTTTCGACTATCAATTGCTCATGCGAGCCGCTCTCTTTAGCCAAAAATACCAGATATAAAAAATGTTGCGTCCACGTCCTGTGCGGGTCTTTTTTAGCCGCAAACATCAGTGCTGCTTGGTGGCGTGTAATGTTGACCTTGAAAGCGTTTAACATCTGGTCCAGGACGAAATAAAGCTGTGGTGACATTTGCCACCATGTTGCTATATTCGCCTGGAAATCATTTGCCGCCACACCCTCCAGATGTTCGCCTAGCTTGTTTACTTTGAGTCTTTCAGTCCATGTAAAGCCAGACGACAACTCGGCAATCTCCACAGCTTCTATGAAGAGATATGCCCACTGTTTGAAACCCGCTCCAAGTCCAGGGTACACTTCCACTCCCGAAAAATTTTGAATCATCAACCTTGGTATTTTCATGCCCCCAGGCGGGCCAAAATTTTGGGGAACGTAACATCCAGGTGGTACATTACCACCTGCAGCTCTTTGCGGCGCTACTCCAGCCGCCTGACCTTGGTGTACATTAGGTGCACCGGCACGTGCTGCACCACCTCTTTCTATTCCATCTTCGGCACTGAGGTCATTGATGGTCATTCGTTGTCCAAACGGCCCATAATTCTTAACCGTTTCCCTGAACACACTTCTTTCTTCTGCCATGGGCGAGTCCTTTTTCGATCCCGGCGATGTGCTGGGGGCAGAAGGCGTCGAACGCTCGTCTTCCATTATCTCTACGCGTTCTTCAAGTTTTTTGACGTACTCCAATAGCGCTGCCACATTGGCCACCGGCGCTACTCCTTTGTCTTCCTCCATGTAGAGACAGAGAACGTAAACTCCACGAAAACTGAACGAAAAAACGTGAACTCCACGAAAAAGAAACCGAGAGCGTGAATTTCACGAAAAGAAAGCCGAGAAACTGAATTCCACGAAAAAGAAATCGAGAACGTGAATTCCACGAAAATGAACTTAAAAACTGAAACCGCAATACTCCAAAATACGTGAATTCACAGCGTTGTTCTTCAACAATGAAGACTTAGTGAAAATTGACCCTTTCGAATGAGGACTTTTCAAATAATTCTTGGTGTTAACCAAAAATCAGGAAGTTCAGACTTGTAGTTTTAAAATGACCTTAGCCCCGTGAACTTTGGGCTCATAACCTGTAGGAAAAGCTCACTGCTACTTGTACCCGCCAGTAACCGGTAAGTGTATACTGGGGGCGTATGCGTATGCGAGGTATACTGGTCTATTAGTACCAGTATACCGAGGAGTGCTTAGGTCGAAAAGTTGCCTGCGTTCTTTAGCGTAAATTGAAAAGTGTATTATGTAATGTTAAAAAATCCTAACATAAATTTTTTTAACTTGAAATCTGTATATAAAGGAAACCACTGTAATTTCGCCCAATGAATTTTGACTGTGTCTTTTCATCGCAAAGTACACCCAAATTCAA
>MIQA02004875.1:0-16721 GCA_001887855.2 Sclerospora graminicola | reverse complement strand
TGCAGAGCTGGTGGGTGTCCTTGTAGCCTGTTTGTAGTGCATGTTGGCGTCTGAGTGGAACCAGATCGGCTGGTGAAGACCATACCTAGCGTGCTCATCCAAAGGAAGGTCGTGCCACGTCAGCTACCAGCGAATCTTGTACCACCAGGTCCATGTCGCTTTCCACCACTGCGAGGTCAGATTCCACTTGATCATGTCACCGTGTCGAAGTGGGGAGATCACCAGAAAGCCCAAGCCGTGACGTCTTCCATAACGAGAAAGTGCTGATGTCAGCAACTCGACGCCAGCTGCCGTCCAGTTCCGCACATCTGCAACACTCGCCGCACTCATGAACTGCAGCAACAAAGTAAGACGTTGTCGCTTGACGTGTGCATCTAGACTGGGGATGCCAAGACCGCCGTCGCTCTTGCGCATATACAAGATTCCTGCGGAATAAGCTGGATATGTGACGCGTCTCGATCATGCTCTCGACTCAGCACGAAGCGGTTCAGCATCGACTGCCACCGCTTCACTACTGTTGCTGGAATCGATACATGCAGTGTGTAGTGCCACAAACGGGAAAGCACCATTGTCTATGCAACCAGAAGCCGACCACGAAGGGTCCTCGCGCGCCGGTACCACATCTTGAAGCCGTCGTAGAAACGCTGCTCGAGGAGCTCTACGATGCGGTCGTTCACTGGTCCCTGCCCGAACGGAATATACGAGATATTTGACTGTGTCCAAGCGACCAAGTACTTGAACACCAGGCAGTCTAGGGCACTCTTGATTCCGGTTCAGCGCCAATAGCATCGACTTAGACAAGTTGAGTTTCGCGCCAGAGCCTTTGCAGTACCCTCCACTATCTCAAGTTGAGCCTGCAGGTTCGATATCGAGCTGCCCAGAAGAGTCGAGTCATCGGCGAAGAACATACTCGTGGCAGTGTGATCGGCATTCAGACACACTCCGTACTCATCATGCGAGCGGAGCAAGTTTCCAAGCGGCTCGATGATCAAGACGAAGAGCAGAGCAGACAAAGGGTCGCCTTGTTTCACCCCTCTCGTCGGATGTAGCGCGGGCTGTACGTTTTGGTTGATGGGAAGATGCGCTTGCGGGTCGGTGTACAGCAGCTTGATCCATTGGATAAACGTTGTCCCAAATCCCATTCGCTCGAGAAGCCGGAACATGTAGTCCCAGTTCACGCGGTCGAAAGCTTTCTGGAAGTCCAGAAAGAGCGCATACGCTTCTTCGTCTCGACTCGTTACCAAGTCTTGCAGATCTACGAGGGACCTCACGTGGTGGTGGATTGAGCGCCCTTTGACGAAGCCCTTTCGGTCGGGATGGATCAAGTCAGGGCTGACGCTTTGCAACCGATGCGTCAATGCTTTTGACAACACCTTCACATCGACTTGTACGAGTGCGATGGGTCGGTAGTTGCCCGGTTCAGCACGCGATCCCTTCTTGTGCAAAAGAACGACAGCAGATTTGCGCTGAGATGGAAGAAGTACACCACGGCTGAGGCGATCCTTGAAGACGATGCTCAAGCATTCGCCGAATACATCAGGAGCTACCTGGTAGAATCCTGCAGTCAGGCCATCCATACCCGGCGCCGAGGTCGCCTTCAGGTGACGGATCGCGCTTGCAAGGTCCGAAGCCGTGACTTCAGCGTCAAGAATCGTGCGGTCAACCTCAGAGACGAAGCGCACGATCGATCAGAAAAGCTTGCGTTGCATTACGTCGTTTGGTGGAAGAGATCGTCCCGCTGGACTGTTGGATCCCCCCATCTCAGATCCCCAGTGCTCTAGAAAACGGAGCGAAATCTCAAAAGGATTCCCGGAGACACTTCCACTTGGTGTCATGACTTCCTCAATCGAGACTCGTCTCAGGCTTGTATCTAGCGGACGGAAGAAGTACTTGGTCGACTTTTCAGCGTTAGAAGCTTGGAAATCTAACGCAGTGTCTTGATTGTACTGGCTTGTCCGCGTGACCGTCTCCTTGTAGTTTCTCATGGCTTCGTCGAAGAGCTCACGACTTGAGAAATCGAGCTGCGGCTTGATCGAGCTGGATTCGAGCGTCTTCAATAGCTCCTGTGTCTTGCGCTCGAAGCTTTTTTTGTACGTCTTGTAGTTGCTTCTTGATGCTCGCCTTCCACTTCTCCCACACTTTTCCCGGGTTCAAAGAGGTGCGCAGCTCGTCACGGACAGTCTCGGCTTCCTTCTCGATCGAAGATACTACCACTGGATACTCCAGCAAATACCTCGGAAACTTCCAGTAGCCACGACCGTGCAGTTGATTACCCGCCCGGAAGCTCACGCTGTGAGCAAGATGATCGCCAGCATGTTTTGGATGAAAGTACTTGGATTGGTAGTAGAAGAGGTCGCAAAATGTCTCGGACAGCAAGATGTAGTCCAGCCTGTTCTTCCGGGGAAGAGGACCGGTGAACATGCGCTTGTTGTCGAAATGGATCCTCCATGCATCGGTGACGCCCAGCTTTGCTAGCCACTCGAGACAGCTAGATCGACCAGGGTCATAGCGAAGGTCGGGTGATGAAGAGTCGAGTCGTGGGTCCAGGGGGGTGTTCAGATCACCCAGTACAAAGTGCGTTGCGTGATCCTCGAACCCCTCGGTTTCCAAGCTCGAGAAGAATTGTTGCTTTTCTTGGCGGTCGACAGGCGCATACACGTTGTGAATGTAGATGGGAGCTCTCTCAACCATCAGCTTTACTACAAGGTAGCGACCTGTGACCGATAGAGTGGGGATAACAACAGCGGAGTCGAAACCTGGAAAGTCAGAGCGGAGCACGGTAAGCACCCCATTGCTCCTTCCTCGCGTGGGTCGATGGAGCTGGGTGTTGGGATCGTCCACGAAGGCCTTATGCTTGAAGCTTGCGTCCAGGTGGAACGTTAGAAAGATGCGTGCTATCTGCGGACTTGGTTTCTTGGATACACGACAGCGAGTGTTTGGAGAGCACGCTCTCGATAAACAAGTGCCCGTTTTTTTATGCCATTTGTGTTCACGGTAACAACACTGATGTTGCTCCATGGTGTCGAGTTTGAGAAAACTTTAGCAACGTTTGGTGAGGCAGCCCGCGGCTGTCGTCACCGTGCCGTCTCCTGCAGCGTGGAGTTTCAGCACTGAAGAGTCGTCCGGGTAGTAGCCATCCAGCTGTTGTAGCGACTCAAGGTCGTCAAGCAAGTGACCCTGCCACTGCATCTCTCTCCACTGCTGCATGCAGTGTGCACCTAGTTCTGAGCGCAGAAGCCGAAGGAGCGTGTTTGGGTGCAGCAAACGCGTGTGATGCGCTGGAATCCACTCGACGGGCTGACCAGTGATGTACTGGATCCAGTGATCATTTTTAAACAGAGTTGGCGCGGTTGCCATCAGCGCAATCTCAAACATTGGACGCTCGAGACAGCTCCATGATTGATTCGGAGTGGGTCCACCATTTCGCGCAAGCTTTCAAGATGTCAAGACGTTTTGACGGCACAGCAGTCCCCATCAACTTCTTCCATTTGCTTGCGAAGGTCGTGTCTTCACCCGGGTTTGTCGCGCAGAGAACTCGGTTGATCACGTGCAGTTGTGCAAGCTCCGCGATTGCAGTTTCGCCTCCTGTCATCTTCAGCGATATTGCGCTGTTAAAGGCGAGCGGAAACTCAACCGCTTTCTTTGTGATGTGGTCCGGGTTTGTTGCATTTTTGATCAGCTTGCACGCACCTTCGACCTTTTTGTCCGCTTCCACGAGACGATCTGGGAGGGTGTTGAGTAGCGCCGTGTTCTCGTCGTTTAGCTTCGATTCGGTTTCCTCAGAAAGAGGCGACGCCTTCGATGCCTTCTTGATCTTTGTGTGATGCTTTTCAATGAAGAACGCGGACTCGGTTATTACGTTTGCTGTATCGGGACGTTTCACGTCCACCGGTACGATTTGGTGGCGCACGCCGTATTTTTTCGGCGGTTGCGTTTTTTGTCTCGAACGTGCCTTCCATCGACTGGAGCGCCTGGAAGTAGTTCTTGGTGGCAATGCCGTCCAGTGGCAACGGTTGCTGCTTCACCAGAGGAGCAGAGAAGTCAATACCACTGCGGCTGCGCTTCTTCCGGTTGTTCACTACGGTGGTGAAGCCGTCTGTTAAGAGAGGCATTGGCGAAGACTTTGGCTTCGGACTTCCTGGAGGCGATATCTTGCTGTTTGAATCATTGAATGTCGATTTTGACAGCGCATCGTCTCGGTTACTTGGATGCTGTACAAGCTGGTTGGCAGCAGATTGCTGTCCATGCTGAGCTCCGCGTTGGAGCTGACCATCTCTTTTTTTAGACTCCTCAACTGCCTTCTGGAGTGAGGTTTTCTTTGGCTTGGTGGTCACGGCTTGTGCATAGGATTGTGCTGGTTGCTGTTGCGAACTTGAAGCAGATTCGCTTGGCTGTTCTGGACGAGGAAACTCGCCGTCGGCCGTCGCGAGGTCAACCGCGTGGTGCGAGCGATAACCAAACGGTAAGCGCTCCGATCGGAACGGCGCGTTTTTGCCGTGTACTGGGTGCAGTTTGTTGTCAAACAGGATCTGGTCACAAACCGATCCGTTCACAATCAAGGGACTTGGACAATTCGTGCTCAGGAAGTACACGCGCCAGGTAGCAGACGTGATTCCAGTCGCAAGGTTGACTTCGCGGAACGTGTCATAGACCGGTTTGCAACCCAAAAGAAACAAGTGGTGCAGTATCACTTCCGTGTTCGTGTCCGAATCGACGTTGGAGATATCGATGAAGTACTTGCTGCCAAGCACATCAAACTCCTTGAACATGAAGACACCCCCAAGAATGTTCACCTTCGTTCGTTCAAGGGCAATACAAGCCTCCTTCGACTTCACCTTGACGCGCAGGTTTCCACCAGGGAGCTTCGATACTTGACCGATCTCGAACGTGCCGTATAGCTTTTCAAGTATGTCGTTGCCGTGGTGCGTGCCGGACAGCGATGCCATGGTCTTGTGCATCGGCCTTTTGACAAAAGTGCGCCCAGTGTCGATCACTATATCGAACCTGGCCCGAGGGAGAGCATACGCTCTCGCTTGCTCCATTCGAGATGCAATAAACGACCAGTCGCCACCAGCGGCATACTTTTGTTCAATTGCTTCGATGTCACAGGCGAGAGGTTTTGGGGTTTCTACACGACGACGCGCTTCACCAGCTTCAGCATTGTCGCGACGAAGGGTCTCTTGCTGCAAGAGCACTTCGGCCATCGTTGGGCGCGGGTCCACGAAATGAGGTGGAAGTGGCGCGGTGGTGGCGGAAGGAATCGCTGGTTCCATCGACTCATCGAGCGGGGTAGCATCAGGAGACGAAGCAGGCGCAGACGTCGTAGACTCTCCCACATCAACGTCCATCGCGGCCGGCTCTAAAGCAGACGAAGCGGGAAGCGAAGACACAGTAGTTCCTGTAGTAACGGAAGGCGGTGTATCAGGATGCGAAGCGACAGAAGAGCCCGTTTCCCCCAAATTTTCAGAAGGGGAAAGGCAGGTGGTGGAGACTGGCTGGATACTGGGTGCGGTCCCAGATTTCAAGCCGGTTGCGACAAGCGGTAATTGGTCAGAGAGAGTCGGGGAGGCCGGATTTTTCATGGTAAAAAAAGAGGCGGGATCGGAAGAAAGGATCGTGGGGGAATATTCTCTGGATTTAACTTGAGCAGTAGCTGGCAAATTGAGAAGTGGGCCCCTATAGCTCAGCGATAGAGCACTCGCTTCGTAAGCGAAAGGTCGGTGGTTCGATCCCGCCTGTGGGCTCATATCATTCTCATTTGCCTTGACTGTGTGTTCTGGCTTTCTTTATTTTCCGAATGGATGTTATCTTTATCTGAGTTATTCAATGTCTGCTGTCACATTCTGTAGCGAAAGAAACAAAACTGAAATATATCATTTATGTATCTCTATGTTTCTCCCAATGTTAATTTTTCTCCTTTTGTCGTTCTTCCCAAATGCTTAATACAAAACAACCAGTAACCAGTACAAAAATATGCTGTATACAGACCAAAACTTTCGATTCAAAAGAGCCGTAATATTTGTCAAAATGACGGTAATTATTTGGCTTGGAGCCGACTGTTGTCTCCAAGTATGAATGATATTCAATTTTGATCGTTTTAACGCTTTCGAGCGGATATTTTAGGTGAAAAAGTCGGCGTACTTGTCCCGAGGGCCTGCCCCTATAGATCAGCGGTAGAGCACTCGCTTCGTAAGCGAAAGTTCGGTGGTTCGATCCCGCCTGGTGGCTCATATCATTCTCATTTGCCTTGACTGTGTGTTCTGGCTTTCTCTATTTTCCGAATGGATGTTATCTTTATCTGAGTCATTCAATGTCTGCTGTCACATTCTGTAAGCGAAAGAAACAAAACTGAAATATATCATTTATGTATCTCTATGTTTCTCCCAATGTTATTATTTCTCCTTTTGTCGTTCTTCCCAAATGCTTAATACAAAACAACCAGTAGCCAGTACAAAAATATGCTGTATACAGACCAAAACTTTCGATTCAAAAGAGCCGTAATATTTGTCAAAATGACGATAATTATTTGGCTTGGAGCCGACTGTTGTCTCCAAGTATGAATGATATTCAATTTTGATCGTTTTAACGCTTTCGAGCGGATATTTTTGGTGAAGAAGTCGGCGTACTCGTCTCGAGAGCCTGCCCCTATAACTCAGCGGTAGAGCACTCGCTTCGTAAGCGAAAGGTCGGTGGTTCGATCCCGCCTGGGGGCTCATATCATTCTTATTTGCCTTGACTGTGTGTTCTGGCTTTCTCTATTTTCCGAATGGATGTTATCTTTATCTGAGTCATTCAATGTCTGCTGTCACATTCTGTAGCGAAAGAAACAAAACTGAAATATATCATTTATGTATCTCTATGTTTCTCCCAATGTTATTATTTCTCCTTTTGTCGTTCTTCCCAAATGCTTAATACAAAAGAACCAGTAACCAGTACAAAAATATGCTGTATACAGACCAAAACTTTCGATTCAAAAGAGCCGTAATATTTGTCAAAATGACGGTAATTATTTGGCTTGGAGCCGACTGTTGTCTCCAAGTATGAATGATATTCAATTTTGATCGTTTTAACGCTTTCGAGCGGATATTTTTGGTGAAGAAGTCGGCGTACTCGTCTCGAGAGCCTGCCCCTATAGCTCAGTTGAAAGTTGTCTATATTACTAGAATAAGACAGAGTGACTACTCAATCTACCTAGCTCAAATACTGACTTTACTATAAATATGTGTAGTATACATATATACTGTACCGTCTCTGGTTCTTTTGATGAAGTAATAAGTTTTTGGTGAGCGTCCAATTTCTTGGATGCCCATTAGCTCAGTCGGTAAGTAGCTCGATTTCCATGCTGGAGGTCACGGGTTCGATCCCCACAACGGGGTATTAAAAACCTTTCAAAGGTGATATCAATGTGTTGGGGTCTTGGAGCTCATTTCCGAATTTGCCACGTGGAGCTCAAGTCGAATCGGACCTAGTAGAGTAAGTACTGTGGTGTGGAGCTGTACTTGTGATACTAATAGTCGGTGTATGTAGGTTGAATCAGCAAAAGCGTTCCAGATGAACCACTGGTTGGACGGGAAGTAGGTACCGAAGGTGCCTCGCAGCCAGCGAACCCTGAGGACGGCGATGGAGGGATTAATCCGACTTCGTCCACCCTCGGTGGAGCGCAGGCGGGGGCACCGGGGGTAGCTGCCAAGGAAGGCCAGAGGTTAGCGGAGAGGGCGACGCTGATTTACCGTGGCCGGTGAAAGCGGATCGGGAAGTTGCGAAAGACTCCGCGTCGTTAATGAAGATAACGGTCGCGGAGGGCAAGGATGGAGAAGCTACGGAGCATATCGAGGTTCGGTGATGCCCGGGTGGAGGGCAGTATAACTGCCCAAAGCTGGATGGAATTTCATCGCGCGGACAGCCTTTCGCAAAGCTACCTTTTCATCTTTCGTGTACAGTCGGCGATCGAAAAAACGAAGGTGTGCCGAAAACGTTGTGAAGATCACTTGGAGTGCAGGGAGGAACGGCGTCGGCTCTCGTCCGTCAAACAGGCAACGATTTCGATCCGACCAAATCAAGTGAAGTGTGACAGCGCTGAGTGTGTGCCAAGCATCATGGACGACTCCAGCGCAGTCCTTCCACTCATTACGCACTGTCATCTTCGTGGCTAAGGCGATGTTAATCCAAGATGGTCTCGTATGGAAAAGCGGTAACACCAGCTGGTTCACTTGATTCCACAGTTGTGCTGCAAGAGTACACTCAAAGAACAAGTGTTTCTCCGTCTCAATGGCATCGCACCCGTGACGCACGCAGTATTGGATGCGTGGTTGAACAGCTTCCAGGAACCAGAACCGAGCTCGCACAGGCAGAAGACGGAAGGCGAGACGAAATTGCAGGTCGTCGAAGACAGGAAGCAATATTTTCGCAAATGCTTGCTGTAATCAACGAGCGACTTGATCTGCTCTTCACGCACGCTTTGCGAGTGTATAGTCATCGGGTGCGGTTTCGTTGGTATCGGTGGCGTCCAGACCACACGGAGCATAACTGATCGCGGGATCGATGGAATCAGGAACACTTTGTCGCCGCTCATGCATCCCAGATGCGGTAATTTAACACTTCCTTCGCTTTCAGTGTGCGGGGCTTGCCACACAAAGTCTTGCGTGCTCAGACGTTCGACGATCTGCGTGGCTTCGGTGTATAGCACTTTCAGCCACTTGATTTGTTTCCCAATAGTCATAGACTCGAGCGTGAAGTCAATATGCCGCTCCACAAAGTCGTTCTCTGTTGGCCAAGCACAATTTTCGCGCATGAAGTCGGCCAATGAGCGCACGTTGAAGACTCTTGAAACATGCATACGAAAGCTGCGTTGGGGTTCTGGAACCATCCCAATACACCGACGGTGAGCTGAGTTAGAGGGATTTCGCGGTGTTTTCTCGTAGTGCAGTTCCGCGTCAGAGTTGAACCAGATCGGCTGCCGAAGGCCGTACCAAGCGCGTTCACTCAAAGGCAGGTCTTTCCACGTGATTTCCCACCGAAGCTTGTACCACCATATCCAAGTCGTTCGCCACCAATGGGAAATTCTTTTCCACTTGATCATATCTCCATGCCGAAGTGGAGAGATCATGAGGAAGTCGAGAACGACGTATCCACCCGTTGGTGGAACTACTAATTTGAGCAGCTCGGTACCTGCTGTCGTCCATGTTCTAACATTCGAAGCACCCGCCGCGCTGATAAATTGCATCATGAGCTGAAGCCTCTGTCTTTTCAGATGTGCCTCCAGACACGGAATCTGAAGACCACCGTCACTGCGTCGTTGGTACAAGAATTCGCGTGGAATGAGCTGGATATGCGATGCCTCGCGATCGTACTTACGACTGAGCACAAACCGTTCAGCATCGACTGCCATCTCTTCACTATTGGTACTGGGATCGACACATGTTGTGTATAATGCCACATCCGGGATAGCACCATCGTTTGGGCAACCAGGAGCCGACCCCGAAGTGTTCGTGCTCTTCTGTACCACATCTTGAAGCCATCATAGAATCGCTTCTCGAGGAACTCCACGAGGGCATTATCCACAGACGATTGACTGAACGGGATTCCAAGATACAAGACCGTCTCCGTGCGACCTAGCGTTCGCATTCCTGGAAGTGGTGGGCATGTATGGCTCCTGTTCAGCGTCAATAGCACCGACTTAGTAATATTGAGTTTCGCTCCGGAGCCCCTGCAGTACTCCTTCACGATTCCAAGTTGCTCTTGTAGGTTTGGTATTGAGCTGGCCAGGAGGGTTGAGTCATCCGCGAAGAAAAGACTAGTGCAGGTGTGGTCGGCATTCAGACACACGCCATACTCCTCATGGGAGCGAAGCAGGTTCCCCAGAGGCTCGATCGTCAAGATAAAGAGCAGCGCAGACAACGGATCCCCTTGCTTCACACCTCGCGTGGGATGTAGTGCGGGCTGGATGTTCTGGTTGATGATGAGATGTGCAGCTGGTTTGGTGTACAGGAGACGGATCCACTGAATAAACCCCGTGCCAAACCCCATTCGATCAAGTACCCGGATCATGTATTCCCAGTTGACTCGGTCGAACGCCTTTTCGAAGTCCAAGAACAGCGCGTATGCTTTCTCGTCAAGACTCGTCACGAGGTCTTGCAAATCTGCGAGGAAGCGGACGTGGTGATGGATCGAGCGTCCCTTGACAAAGCCTTTCTGGTCGGGATGGATTAAGTCGCCGATCACTTGCTGCAGTCGGTACGTCAGAGCCTTTGATAGCACTTTTACGTCGACCTGCACGAGTGCGATGGGCCGATAGTTGCTAGGCTCCGCTCGAGATCCCTTCTTGTGTAAAAGCACTACTGCTGACTTGCGCTGAGACGGAAGGAGCACCCCACGCTGAAGTTGATCGTTGAACACGATACGCAGACATTCGCCAAAAGCGTCTGGAGCTACTTGGTAGAAACCCGCGGTCAATCCGTCCAGGCCTGGTGCTGAAGTTGCTTTCATATGCCGAATTGCACTCGCCAGATCAGAGGCGGTGATCGGCGAGCTCAGAAGTAAGCGGTCAGCCTCCGAGACAAATTTCACAATGGATTCGAGGAGTCTCCGTTGCATCGCATCGTCAGGTGGAGGGGCCGTTCCTGGTACTATTTGGGTCTCCCATTTCGGAACCCCAGTGCTCCAGAAAACGAAGAGAAATCTCATGAGGGTTCGTCGAAACACTACCACTCGGTGTCTTTACTTCCTCAATCGAGACACGTCGCAAGCTGGTGTCCAGTGGACGGAAGAAGTGCTTGGTCGATTTTTCAGAATTAGCTGCTTGGAAGTCAAAGGCGGTGTCTTGGTTGTATTGACTCGTCCGCATGACCGTATCCTTATAGTTTCTCATGGCTTCGTCGAAGTGCTCCCGATTTAAGTGACTATCAACGCTGCGATACCTAGCAGCAGCTTGGTTTAGAAGGACTCGAGCCTCTTCAACAGCTTGATTGTCTTGCATCCGGAGCTTCTTCTGGACGTCTTGGAGTTGGGTCTTGATGCTTTTCTTCCACTTCTCCCAGACCTTGCCAGGATTGGTTGACGTCTGCAGCTTGTCCCGTATCATCTCGGCTTCCTTTTCGATCGCAGACACCACCACAGGATACTCTAGCAGGTACCGGGGAAACTTCCAATACCCTCGACCGTGCAACTGAGAGCCCGACCTTAAATTTACGCTGTGTGCAAGGTGGTCACCAGCATGCTTCGGTAAGAAGTATTTAGAGTCTTCGTAGAAGCGTTCGTAGAATCCATCGGACAACAGGATGTAGTCCAGTCGATTCTTTCGTGGAAGAGGGCCTGTGAAGACGCGCTTAGTGTCGAAGTGGATACGCCAAGCATCGACAACGCCTAACTTCGCCAAGACAGCTAGATCGACCAGGGTCATAGCGAACGTCAGGAGATGAAGAGTCGAGTCGTGGGTTTAAAGGAGTGTTCCGATCGCCCAACACAAAGTGCGTCGCATGATCCTCGAACCCCTCGGTTTCCAAGCTCGAGAAGAATTGTAGCTTTTCTTGGCGGTCTACAGGCGCATACACGTTGTGAATGTAGATGGGAGCACTCTCAACCATCAGCTTTACTACAAGGTAGCGACCTGCGACCGTCAGAGTGGGGATAACAACAGCGGAGTCGAAACCTGGGAAGTCAGAGCGGAGCACCGTGAGCACTCCATTGCTCCTTCCTCGCGTGGGTCGAAGGAGCTGAGTGTTAGGATCGTCCACGAAGACCTTATGCTTGAAACTTGAGTCCAGGTGGAATTTGAAGTTAGAAAGATGCGTGCTGTCTGCGAACTTGGTTTCTTGGACACATGACAACGAGTGCTTGGAGAGCACACTCTCGATAAACAAGTGCCCGTTTTTCTTGATGCCATTAGTGTTCACGGTAACAACATTGATGTTGCTCCATGGTGTCGAGCTCGAGAAAACTTTAGCAACGTTTGGCGAGGCAGCCCGCGACTGTCGTCACCGTGCCGTCTCCTGCAACGTGGAGTTTCAGCACTGAAGAGTCGTCCGGGTAGAAGCCATCCAGCTGTTGCAGCGACTCAAGGTCGTCAAGCAAGTGACCCTGCCACTGCACCTCTCTCCAGTGCTGCATGCAGTGCGCACCTAGGTCTGAGCGCAGAAGCCGAAGGAGCGTGTTCGGGTGCAGCAAACGCGTGTGATGCGCTGGAATCCACTCGACGGGCTGACCAGTGATGTACTGGATCCAGTGATCATTTTTAAACAGAGTTGGCGCGGTTGCCATCAGCGCAATCTCAAACAAGCCCAGCGCCTTGGACGCTCGAGACAGCTCCATGATTGATTCGGAGTGGGTCCACCATTTCGCGCAAGCTTTAAAGATATCAAGACGCTTCGACGGCACAGCAGTCCCCATCAACTTCTTCCATTTGCTTGCGAAGGTTGTGTCTTCACCCGGGTTTGTCGCGCAGAGAACTCGGTTGATCACGTGCAGTTGTGCAAGCTCCGCGATTGCAGTTTCGCCTCCTGCCATCTTCAGCGATATTGCGCTGTTAAGGGCGAGCGGAAACGGAAACTCAACCGCTTTCTTTGTGATGTGGTCCGGGTTTGTTGCATTTTCGATCAGCTTGCACGCACCATCGACCTTTTTGTCCGCTTCCACGAGACGATCTGGGAGGGTGTTGAGCAGCGCCGTGTTCTCGTCGTTTAGCATCGATTCGGTTACCTCCGAAAGAGGCGACGCCTTCGATGCCTTCTTGATCTTTGTGTGATGCTTTTCAATGAAGAACGCGGACTCAGTTACTACGTTTGCTGTATCGGGACGTTTCACATCCACCGGTACGATTTGGTGGCGCACGCCGTATTTTGTGTCGGCGGTTGCGTTTTTTGTCTCGAACGTGACTTCCATCGACTGGAGCGCCTGGAAGTAGTTCTTGGTGGCAATGCCGTCCAGTGGCAACGGTTGCTGCTTCACCAGAAGAGCAGAGAAGTCGATACCACTGCGGCTGCGCTTCTTCCGGTTGTTCACTACGGTGGTGAAGCCGTCTGTTAAGAGAGGCATTGACGGAGACTCTGGCTTCGGACTTCCTGGAGGCGATATCTTGCTGTTTGAATCATTGAAGGTCGATATCGACAGCGCATCGTCACGGTTACTTGGATGCCGAACAAGCTGGTTGGCAGCAAATTGCTGTCCATGCTGAGCTCCGCGTTGGAGCTGACCATCCCGTTTTTTAGACTCCTCGACTGCCTTCTGGAGCGAGGTTTTCTTTGGCCTGGTGGTCACGGCTCGTGCGTAGGATTGTGCTGCTTGCTGTTGCGAACTTGAAGCAGATTCGCTTGGCTGTTCCGGACGAGGAAACTCGCCGTCGGCCGTCGCGAGGTCCACGGCGTGGTGCGAGCGATAACCAAACGGTAAGCGCTCAGATCGGAACGGCGCGTTCTTGCCGTGTACTGGGTGCAGCTTGTTGTCAAACAGGATCTGGTCACAAACCGATCCGTTCACAATCAAGGGACTTGGACAATTCGTGCTCAGGAAGTACACGCGCCAGGTAGCAGACGTGATTCCAGTCGCAAGGTTGACTTCGCGGAACGTGTCATAGACCGGTTTGCAACCCAAAAGAAACAAGCGGTGCAGTATCACTTCCGTGTTGGTGTCCGAATCGACGTTGGAGATATCGATGAAGTACTTGCTGCCAAGCACATCAAACTCCTTGAACATGAAGACACCCCCAAGAATGTTCACCTTCGTTCGTTCAAGGGCAATACAAGCCTCCTTCGACTTCACCTTGACGCGCAGGTTTCCACCAGGGAGCTTCGATACTTGACCGATCTCGAACGTGCCGTATAGCTTTTCAAGTATGTCGTTGCCGTGGTGCGTGCCGGACAGCGATGCCATGGTCTTGTGCATCGGCCTTTTGACAAAAGTGCGCCCAGTGTCGATCACTATATCGAACCTGGCCCGAGGGAGAGCATACGCTCTCGCTTGCTCCATTCGAGATGCAATAAACGACCAGTCGCCACCAGCGGCATACTTTTGTTCAATTGCTTCGATGTCACAGGCGAGAGGTTTTGGGGTTTCTACACGACGACGCGCTTCACCAGCTTCAGCATTGTCGCGACGAAGGGTCTCTTGCTGCAAGAGCACTTCGGCCATCGTTGGGCGCGGGTCCACGAAATGAGGTGGAAGTGGCGCGGTGGTGGCGGAAGGAATCGCTGGTTCCATCGACTCATCGAGCGGGGTAGCATCAGGAGACGAAGCAGGCGCAGACGTCGTAGACTCTCCCACATCAACGTCCATCGCGGCCGGCTCTAAAGCAGACGAAGCGGGAAGCGAAGACACAGTAGTTCCTGTAGTAACGGAAGGCGGTGTATCAGGATGCGAAGCGACAGAAGAGCCCGTTTCCCCCAAATTTTCAGAAGGGGAAAGGCAGGTGGTGGAGACTGGCTGGATACTGGGTGCGGTCCCAGATTTCAAGCCGGTTGCGACAAGCGGTAATTGGTCAGAGAGAGTCGGGGAGGCCGGATTTTTCATGGTAAAAAAAGAGGCGGGATCGGAAGAAAGGATCGTGGGGGAATATTCTCTGGATTTAACTTGAGCAGTAGCTGGCAAATTGAGAAGTGGGCCCCTATAGCTCAGCGATAGAGCACTCGCTTCGTAAGCGAAAGGTCGGTGGTTCGATCCCGCCTGTGGGCTCATATCATTCTCATTTGCCTTGACTGTGTGTTCTGGCTTTCTTTATTTTCCGAATGGATGTTATCTTTATCTGAGTTATTCAATGTCTGCTGTCACATTCTGTAGCGAAAGAAACAAAACTGAAATATATCATTTATGTATCTCTATGTTTCTCCCAATGTTAATTTTTCTCCTTTTGTCGTTCTTCCCAAATGCTTAATACAAAACAACCAGTAACCAGTACAAAAATATGCTGTATACAGACCAAAACTTTCGATTCAAAAGAGCCGTAATATTTGTCAAAATGACGGTAATTATTTGGCTTGGAGCCGACTGTTGTCTCCAAGTATGAATGATATTCAATTTTGATCGTTTTAACGCTTTCGAGCGGATATTTTTGGTGAAGAAGTCGGCGTACTCGTCTCGAGAGCCTGCCCCTATAGCTCAGCAGTAGAGCGCTCGCTTCGTAAGCGAAAGGTCGGTGGTTCGATCCCGCCTGGGGGCTCATATCATTCTCATTTGCCTTGACTGTGTGTTCTGGCTTTCTCTATTTTCCGAATGGATGTTATCTTTATCTGAGTCATTCAATGTCTGCTGCCACATTCTGTAGCGAAAGAAAGAAAACGGAAATATATATCATTGATGTATCTCTATGTTTCTCCCAATGTTTTTATTTCTCCTTTTGTCGTTCTTCCCAAATGCTTAATACAAAACAACCAGTAACCAGTACAAAAATATGCTGTATACAGACCAAAACTTTCGATTCAAAAGAGCCGTAATATTTGTCAAAATGACGGTAATTATTTGGCTTGGAGCCGACTGTTGTCTCCAAGTATGAATGATATTCAATTTTGATCGTTTTAACGCTTTCGAGCGGATATTTTTGGTGAAGAAGTCGGCGTACTTGTCTCGAGAGCCTGCCCCTATAGCTCAGCGGTAGAGCACTCGCTTCGTAAGCGAAAGGTCGGTGGTTCGATCCCGCCTGGGGGCTCATATCATTCTCATTTGCCTTGACTGTGTGTTCTGGCTTTCTCTATTTTCCGAATGGATGTTATCTTTATCTGAGTCATTCAATGTCTGCTGTCACATTCTGTAGCGAAAGAAACAAAACTGAAATATATCATTTATGTATCTCTATGTTTCTCCCAATGTTATTATTTCTCCTTTTGTCGTTCTTCCCAAATGCTTAATACAAAAGAACCAGTAACCAGTAGAAAAATATGCTGTATACAGACCAAAACTTTCGATTCAAAAGAGCCGTAATATTTGTCAAAATGACGGTAATTATTGGCTTGGAGCCGACTGTTGTCTCCAAGTATGAATGATATTCAATTTTGATCGTTTTAACGCTTTCGAGCGGATATTTTTGGTGAAAAAGTCGGCGTACTTGTCTCGAGGGCCTGCCCCTATAGCTCAGCGGTAGAGCACTCGCTTCGTAAGCGTAAGGTCGGTGGTTCGATCCCGCCTGGGGGCTCATATCATTCTCATTTGCCTTGACTGTGTGTTCTGGCTTTCTCTATTTTCCGAATGGATGTTATCTTTATCTGAGTCATTCAATGTCTGCTGTCACATTCTGTAGCGAAAGAAACAAAACTGAAATATATCATTTATGTATCTCTATGTTTCTCCCAATGTTATTATTTCTCCTTTTGTCGTTCTTCCCAAATGCTTAATACAAAAGAACCAGTAACCAGTACAAAAATATGCTGTATACAGACCAAAACTTTCGATTCAAAAGAGCCGTAATATTTGTCAAAATGACGGTAATTATTGGCTTGGAGCCGACTGTTGTCTCCAAGTATGAATGATATTCAATTTTGATCGTTTTAACGCTTTCGAGCGGATATTTTTGGTGAAGAAGTCGGCGTACTTGTCTTGAGAGCCTGCCCCTATAGCTCAGTTGAAAGTTGTCTATATTACTAGAATTAGACGGAGTGACTACTCAATCTACCTAGCTTAAATACTGACTATACTATAAATATGTGTAGTATACATATATACTGTACCGTCTGGGGTTGTTTTGATGAAGTAATAAGTTATTGGTAGGCATTGCCGATTTCTTGGATGCCCATTAGCTCAGT